>JBCFXI010000265.1:0-213079 GCA_038496175.1 Ampulex compressa
TATATATATATATTTTTAGAATTTTATATATATATATTTTAGAATTTTAGGGAAAGAATGGCGGAAGCAAGGTTCCATATCTAGTATTTAAACGCGCAAAGGACACTCGATTGTCGCAGAAGGAGGAGGAGAATCGTGGCTGACTTTGGCGTATTACCGCGTAAATGGAACATTACTCGATGCTTGCCGCTGGTTTCGAGGGGGAGGGTCGAGAAAAAGATTTGTCAGTGACTCGTCCGTATGTGGGGGAAGGGGGTATTTCTGAAAGGCGAGGTAAGTGGCATTCCGTGTTCGAAATGAGCGCTGGCCATATCAGAAGACCGACCAACTGGCCTCAGCCTCATTCGTCTCCCTTCAGGAACAACGCTCCGCTGCAATCCCTTTACACTGGAACCACGAAACCCTTCGAAACGACTGATCGATACTTTGAAAAAAAATTACATTACTTCAATGCCTTTTTTTTTTCCATATATTTCATTAATTATTTGTGCAACGTATGGATCATTATACTGAGCTATCGAGATTCCTTTTTTTATTTTGAGGAATATACCTGATATACTTATATAACGAATGTTCTAAAATTCTCGTAAGATTTCAAATATTTATGATATACACTTACGATGATATTCAAGTATTTAATTCGTATACTTTACGAATGAATACAAAATGTACAATTTTTAATCGCAAACCTGTGTCTCCTAGAAAAATTACTTCCTCCTCGAATTTTGAGACATTTCATATATCCGGATGATGGCTGGTTCCAGTATTAATCCTGGCTTAAAATTCTTTCTGCACCGGCCAGGATTCCATTTTCCGCTACTTCCGCGAGATATTACGAAGTTCGGTTCTTAGCATATCTCACGGTTAGCCAATAAGCGGACGGAGGCAATTCGAAACTCGTCCGAATGGCCGGCAAAGGATACAAAGGTTAATATTTTTCCCCGGCTCGAATTCCTCGGTCGCCGCACCCTTCGTCGGTTTAAGTTTTAATCGAGGAATTTACAACGTAAATGCGACTTTTTTCCCTCGTTAAATCGCATCGCCGCAGAGGCGTTTCGGACTTTTATAACGCTGGGGAAAGGAAAACTTTGGCGGGGGCGGGGGATTTGAAATCAGCGCGGAATCGCGTAAAACGAAAGGGCGCTAATGCCGCGAGCAACCGCTAAAAGGAACGATCTGGGAAATGAAAAACGCCCGAGTTCGAAGCCGAAGCCATTTTCGGTATCCGTTATTTGGCCGAAGCTGGAATAATCTGGATATATTCAAAAACGCGTGAACTTGATAAAAAAAAATCTTAAACCCTCTCGCGCCTAAATTTTACACCGCGAGGAAAACAAATGTTTCCCTTATATAATTGTATTCGAGGGACGCCAATAAAAGTATAATTCAATGTCGTGGATTCTTTACGACGAAGGTTTACGATTTAATCGGTTCGATATATATATATATCATAATCTGTGCCTGGTTTTCAGGGCTTAATCCCTTCTCGCTTCAACAACGATATATATCCAACGAACCGCAAAAACCGGGCAAAATACCTGGCGCGGAGGTAATGATCGCGTGTGCCAATAAAAGCGCGCGAAAAGCGATTCGCCATTCTGGATTTTACGATCCTTACGATTGGTACCTTGGTTTAATGAAGGCAGGAATGAGCAAATAACCTCGTAAATCTAAGGTAAACCTCCGCAGCGCGCCGTGCGTGACGATCGGCACAATGCTCGTATCACTTTGGAATCGTTAACACTCCATTCCGCTCTAATAACCAAGATGCTAACAGAAACCGTAACAGATGTTTATCCGCGTCTTTAATGTCCGACATTGATCGCCGTGGTCGTTTCGCGTGAAACCTAAGCACACCTTCGAATGTCCAAGCACTCGTCATTAAAGCCACGTTCTCGTTGTCGCGGATTTGCGAAAAAGGTTGCCAAGCTCCGATATACATCGACTGCTCGTTACGTGTTCATATTTCCCGTATAATATTCGATAAGCTGATACATGGCGAGCGACAACGTAAGGGGGGTCAATATCCCCTTTGTAACGCGTGCAAGGGTTAATATCGTAAAAATATACCCGGACAAACCTGAACGACGCGATGTTTTAGAGCCAAACGATGGGAGAGGGATGAATGGAAAAGGGGAATTTTGCGCGAGCCTCGATTACGGTTAGAGCCTGGTGAAAGGAGCGACAAAGGACCAAAGTTACGTGCGTATACGGAATAACGGGCCGGATCGTTATCCTGGTGACGCGTAGATCCAATGGTCACGCGTGCAGGGCGATATCGTTATTGTAAATCAAGGCGGGATAACGTCTATTGCCGCGAGAAGCCGATAAATCGTCTTTAAAATCGCGGCCATTAGAGGTGTTTTAAAGCGCGATTGCTATCGGTTCGATTTAGATCAAGGATGCGGGGGAGAAAAAAGAGCGAAAGGAGATTACTGGCGAAAAATCGAGGGTACGGCAATCCAATTGTCGTTATCGCGCCTTTATTGTTGCCAATGCGAGCTGAGCAGCGAATAAGTATAGTTGTATAAGCAGATAATCGTATTGCTCGAAATTACTTTGAATCATCGTCTTGGCATATCGCGATTATATATGAGATAATAGGAGCACGTAAAGGAGGTCGTCGATGTCGAAGAACCATCGTCGTTTTTGCCACTGCATCTTGCATTTGGTTCTTACAGTTTTCGGTTGTAAATCGTTAACGACACTCGAGCGACTTTCGGTTCGCGCTTAAAGCCGATAAATAAAGCACCGCCAGAAATGGAGCAGCCGCGCCAATTAATATCGCTGGGCTAATTATACAGAAGGCAAATAGGCCGAGCAGCTCGACAATATTCCCTCCTTCTCTCTCACCCTGTATTAAATAAAACCATCGAAAGAAGATCGAAAACTGGAACTCAACGCGAAGCAAGTCGAGGAAGGCGCGAAACTTCCTCGATCAACGTACAAAATAACATTAGCACCACCAATAACCGTGAAGGTTTACGTACGCCACGTATACCACACAAAAAAAATGAAAACAAAGCCGAGACATGGGTAAATCGACAATTTCTTAGATTTCCATAATACAAAGGATCGTATTACACGAATCCTCGTTCCACGAAACAAACGATCGATACAAAAATGACGTCCGTGAAACGTATTTAACGAACAAAATAGACATAAAATTACAAAGGATCGTATTACACGAATCCTCGTTCCACGAAACAAACGAGCAATACAACGATCACGTCCTTGAAACGTATTTAACGAACAAAATAGACATAAAATTACAAAGGATCGTATTACACGAATCCTCGTTCCACGAAACAAACGATCGATACAAAAATGCCGTCCGTGAAACGTATTTAACGAACAAAATAGACATAAAATTACAAAGGATCGTATTACACGAATCCTCGTTCCACGAAACAAACGAGCGATACAAAAATCACGCCCTTGAAACCTACTTAACGAACAAAATAGACGTAAGATTCTGAGAAACCACAAACTTCCCCACAATGAAACCTATAAACGATAGACGCATTTCAGTAAAAGATTTCCACGCTTTTCCAAAATTTCTAAAACTCGTAAAATATGTTCCAAAGCGTCGCGAAGCGCGAGGATTATTCCCAATTCTCGAATCGTGTTGTAGAGGTGCCGTGCTGCGCGAGGATTGCTCGCATTAAGATTCTCCGTCGATCTCCAGGATTTGCAAGACACGACGGATGCAACGTCTGCTGTCCACTCCTCTATCCTCGACCCTCCCTCCCCCCTCCCCCCTTCCAGCAGATGTAGGAAGATTTATGCACTCTGTAGCACCGGCTCGAAACCCAGGCAACGTGTTTACGTAACTTCCGTGGCACCGCATGCGCCACGCACCCGCAATACGTTTCGGCCCTCCCACAAATAATTCCCAGGACCGCCGATCGGATCGGTCCGGTTTGCGCGGCAATTCTCGCCGAATGCTGGACCGTAGATCTCAGCGTACGTGATCCGTATCGGATCGATGATAAATCGAGGCAGAACAGGTACGTGCGAACCGTGGCAAAGTGCCTGTGCGGCGTGGATCCTGGATACCGTGGAATATCAAATCTGGGGATCAATAGGATCGAAGCTCGGGGGAATAAGTCGTTATTGATCGAAGACGTTGTCGATACTTGGTGAATGTTTATGAAGGGACAAATGTGAAATGAGTTTTAGGATTATGTGCTTATATTATATAATGAATCGATGGAATACGCGTGGAAGTCTGAGTAAATAATACTTAGAATTTGTCGAGGAATGAAATTTGACTTTGTCTGCATTTGTTTAGGTCGAATAGTAGTTTAGGTTGAAGTATTTTGAATTTATTTCTGAGCAAAGTTCGACCGGTGGTATTAGAGGTGTGTTAAGACCAAATATTTTTGTTTTCTTCCGAGAAACTTGCGGTATATTTACCAAATATATTTATTTCGTTTGAATTACTCGTGCTTAAATATTGGGAGTGACTTTTTAAATATAAAGACTTCTTTCTAATGTTATTCAACGTGGGAAAAGGTGAAATTGGATTCTATTTTGGTACTCAGGATTAAAAGAATATAACCATGTCTTTGGAGAAACTCTGAATTTATTACTCCATAATTCTCAACTCTACATACAATGTTCGTACTTAAGAAATACGTACAAGTAAATTTTACAAAGTTTCGCAGCTATCAGCTCGCTATTCCTCGCGATCTCGAGAACGTACTTTGATCGCGAGGAATACCGATTGCCCAGGTCTCACCACGTGGAGGTTGCTGCGACCAGAGACCCCCCACCCACCCACCATTCCACGCACGCACTCACTACTTAACTAAACGCAACTCACTCATACCTTAACCAAACTAAACCCACTCACTCCGTCTTACGAGAATACGCTAAGCATTCGATCCATTCCGCCGTTCATCCCGCTTTCCAACGCGTAAGCAGTGACGAAATAATGAAAAGGGGGGCGAATAAAGAGAAGAGACGGGAAAATCGCGACGCGAGGAATTCTTACCAAGAGCACCAGTAGCTCTCACGGATACTTGGGGCCTCCGATGGCGACCGAAGGAGGCCACGGCTGAGAGTGGTAAACCAGGCGAAGCGCACGCTTGGTCAGGCGCGACTGAGCCAACCCTGCGACGCCACTCCCCTGAACATGACCCCCAAAAACCACGGAGGAGTCCGCAAGCACCGCAAGAAGCACAGCCTGGGCCCCTGGAAGAATTCCGGACTCTATGCTCCGACCAATGGAGCGCAAAACGAGCGTGACTCTAAAGTTAAAGAGAATTGTACTGCTTACGTTTGAAACCTCGCATACCACGCTTCAAACGAGATCCACTCGTCCGTCCACGCATACGGCTTAATCTATAATTAACGATACGAACTTAATACTAGTTTCGCTCTTCGTTCTTCTTTCTTCTCTCTTCTATCTTCGGTTCCAAAGCTGAAAGCTAGTAAAGGGGAAAGAAGGTTAGTGATATGTCAGTTAGTATGAAAATCAGAATAAGGGGGCAAGGAGAGACACACAAAAAAAAAACAGAATAAATGAGCAAAGGAAGGGACGTTGACACTTCGCTGGGAATGCGAGGAGTGATTTCTGGCGCGTCCGCGCCACCTTATATACCCTCTGGAGAATGAGCGCTGGAGTCGGCCCCCGAGGTCGTTCGAAATCGAAAAATTTGATTTTGTCAACAGTTAGCTTGCCCCGAGCCTTTGTTCCTACATTACCCGACGTCTCATATTTCTCCGAATTTTATCCGACACCTCATATTTCTCCGAATTTTACCAGCAAAACATTCCACGAATCCTAACTTTTTCTACGCTCGCGATGTACACTCGTACATTATATTATCTCTCGTAAATTAATTTACGATCGAATACGTGTCTTTCGATTTGATCGACCAGAAAGAAGATCGTACTTAGTAATTCACGAGATTCCATTTTTTGCGACGTCAGCAAAACATTCGCTAAAGTCATTGTAAAAACCTCGAGTTTGTTTCGAGCGAACGATTTAACTCTTCGCATAAATCAAGAATCCATTCTTTCACTACCGAACTAATTACTTTCGATTACAATCCTATTCATTATTCTACTATCATTATTTATTATTCAATATTCCTATTATATATCCAATATCCTATTATTATTCTTTTATCCAGTTCATTAAAGCAAACGAAACCCTTACCCATCCGCGACATTTTTAATGCTGCCCATTCTTCTACAAATAATAGATTCTCCGTACAGAGCATTCGCATTATGTTCTTTCTCGATAATTCTATATATCTCTACCATTCTAATATCTATAATTAAATATCAATATTACACATCATTATCACATAATTACCTCAGCACCAGTGCCAAAAGAAAATCCGCTTTATTCTCCAAGAAACTCATCGCTGCACATCGCCAAGATGGCCTCAAGGCCATCGGTATACCCGAGCACATCGGTTGCGGAGCACTGGAATAGAGTATAGCATTGCGGATAATTTGGGACCATCAATCACCCTGGACCCTGATCTCTCTAGTACAATGAGCGAAAGTCATTGGATCGATGATAAATCGAGACAGCACTGTGACGCGCCAGCAGCGGTGGCAAGATGTTGGTACGGCTTGGGGGCCCTCGGATAAAGTTATCAAAAGCGACGAGCCGGTCGGAGGCGCTGGGCAAAAACCCGGGGGCGGCCGGGTTATTGCGGTGGCTCGAGCAATTCCATCTCGAGGAGCAATTCACCTAGCTGGAACATCCTGTCCGCCTTTTTTCTCCCGCTCTCGCTGCCAGGCCTTCGCTGGATATCGAGGAGAAGCGTATTTGTCGTGGGAGTAACTATTCCTCGCGGATGTAAGCACGACGCATCTTTCAGCCCTGTCTATTCTCCTCCCAAAGTTTCCGCTTACGAACGAAACATCGTTTCGAGCGGTTTAATTCTTCGTATACAGCGTCGAATGATCCATGGCCGATATCCAACTTTTCTTATTCTCCTTACGTTCGCGAAGACTCTCGAAAATATCATTCTGGACATTCGAGAAAAACTCTCTTGGGTATGACTTTACAAAATGGAGTCGCATGTATCCACGGAGACTTCCAATTGGAGAAAACTTTCGACGCCCGACGAATGAGAAGCGCGTATTTTATAATAAACGATTCCCTATACGTTATTCGTGTTTCGTTTCAGTTGCTCGCTGTAAAATTAGAGAATGCGAGCTCTTCAAAGTTTCTTGATCTATCACAAAAAAGAAACATAAGTAATATGTTGTTCAAGGTGTACGGAACAGAAATCTGCCTTTGTTTAACACGCGATCGTACGCACAGTTTATCGACGCTGTTATACTCGTCGACCTATCTGCAGTTGAGCGATTAATCGACAACAGGGAAGGAGCGTCGTGTATCTTGCGGCTTCCTTGTCTATGCAAAATCCGCACAGTTGAAAGCAAGCGATCGACACGGCCACCCTCCGGATTCCCCTGCAAGATTCATAAGTGGGATCTCCTTACATTATGGGCGCCGCTGCTCCCTTCGACGAGGCGTCGTCATTAATTCACCGTTCGTTTCCGGGCGATACGAATGCACGTACGAGGAGCCCCCAGGAAACGCATCGCGATCGATGGGGCGTTTCTCGATGCCGACGATCCCAGATTACGCGACGAAGTTATGCACTCTGTACTTGAAACCATAATGCGCCACGGCTGATCGGATCTTGCGCCGCTGCACGACGAATTTCGGCCGCCTTTGCGATACCGATGCCAATTAACGAGCTCCTGGTTAACCACGTAGAGCGCGATACACGTGCAATCGACGGTTCGTACTTTTTATCTCGCGCAAAAAGTGTCCTATCGATATTACGCAGATTCCTGAGAAATCTCGGTTGCCTTTACGATAATGGCGCTAATCGACGAGTCGCCTCTCTCTCTCTCAAATACACGGATAATCCTGCACGTAGAATCTGCGATTGGTACTTTTTACTATCGCGCTCCCATATTTCATAAATATTCATGATCTGTTTATGGGAAAAGGTGAGCGCACCAAGCTTCCCGGAGTCCGCGTAAAATTACGCTGGCCCCGACAGCGCGCGAAACACACGATTCCCCTTGGAAAAATACATTTTCTAATCCGTATAATAACGCTCGTGCATTATGCATACCATTAAGATACCCCAAAACTTGTCCTATCCATGCGAGCATTAATATCGCGTTTCAATGCGGCCCGAGTCGCGGCAGGAATTATCGTTAAAATCCGCTGCGATCGTAATCCAAAACTCGCCTATCTCCTTCTTCATCCCTTTCGCCCTCTCTCTCTCTCTCTCTCTCCCTCTTCGGAGAGCGAGGTCAAAATCTCCGCCCTCCGATTTCCAAAGTAACTCCGCGCGCACACAGTAAGGGACACTCGAGGAACAAATGCCGCACTACGTTTTCACGTTATCGCGGTCAAAGCGGCCCACAGGGCGGTCATCGCGAAATATTCTCTTTCTCGTTAGGAATAATCCCTCTCCATTCCGGAGTTAAGAGGCGGCCAGTCCGGGTAGAGGGGATGTGAAAGACGCGCATAGCCGCCGGTAGGGCCGACCACGGACGCGCTTGTCCTGATAAAGTATTATCATCCGCAAGTTTCCATGCAGGCTCCGTAATGAAATATTCAGCTCTTCGTAATCCCCATTCTACTTCCTGCTACGGTATTCTCACCGCCCCTGCCCTGCGCAGAGCCACCCCCTCGCCCCTCGCCCCTCCTCCTCGACCTCGAAGATCCGAGGAGGGGAAGCGGCGGCACGAGGAGGCCGCGTATTGCATGCGCGCCCACGGTCTCTTTGCTTAAAAACCTGTAGGCTCAACTCGTTTTGTTCCATTATGTCGCCGGCACTAAGTATCTACTTACGCGGAATATCAAAGCGAGGCGCGCCGCTTTGGTATTCAACGGCGAAAACACGAATATCCGGGTAGTTTTCCGCGGTTATCCGCGAGCTTCGTGCGTGGCCGAATAAAGGTTTTCTTTCCTTCCTCCTGTTTTTTTTTTCTCCTTTTTTTTCTCTCTCTCTCTCGCTCAACCGCCGTCGCAAAGCTCGAATATGATTTTTAATGCGACACTCGCGACCCGAGATCGCGCGAGGCCCGATTGTCTCGATAGTACAAGAGCCGCGCTATAGGCGATTTAACGACTCGTTAAGCGACGCCGAATCGAAAGCTCGCGGGAAAGCCTTCCCTAATTTGCATGCGAAATTTACGCGGATACCATAAAGCTACGGATTAGGCGATTGGGGGGAGGAATAAATGGGCCCAAGGATCTCGATAAATCGTCAAAGACTACTTTACGACGATAAAGATTATTGATCATCCTCGATACACGGAGTTTGTTCGAACACTCGCTAATCCTTAACCCAAAGAGCCATCCTACGATTCCTAGAGAGCGTATAATAAATCAACGAAATACGTAGGACGGCCGGTGGAACCGTGCTTTCCATGCATCATCCGCGTAGGCGAAGCCGAGATTATCGAGTCGAGGTAATCCGGTCGTTGGCATCGACACGATTTTGACACTGCCGTAAAGTTGCCCCTTGGTAAGGACCAAGTATTTTTCGCAAACCGCCCCCGCGCCTCGGGGAAGATTTAGCACCGCGCCCTGCTCGCGATAAGTCCGGCCGCGTTACGAGCGGCCCTGTGCCAGGAGCGGGGGACTTAAAAATTTAAGAGACTGTTTGTCGGATATCTATTGCGGCCAATATATCAAAACAGGAAATTCCGGCCGAATTGCAGATAGCGCCCCGAGAGCCGATGGATGCGCGCCACACCAATAACCCGCGCAAGCTCCCACGCGGCCGGCCAGCAGTCATTTCTAATATCCCAGAAGCGGACATTCTGCTCGGATGAATTATTCCCCGCCCCCGCAGCGGAGCCGCTCAGGGGGAAAATAACGTAAGTGGGTGGCAGGGGTTAGAGCCGGAGGTATCCGGAAACGAAGGCATCCGCCCTTAACCGTGCGCTCCCCACCTGCCTGGATTTCCCTGGAAAATAGGCTGTCGCTGGGGTTTATTATATTTTCCTATTATACGTCGTGCGTGCACCGCCACGAATTAACGAACGCGGCCGACGGGGCTTCTTTGTGCGCGCGGTGGGACTTGAAAAAAGATACTGCCGCGTAATAAGTCCCTCCCCAGAGCGGAAAGGCCTCTACCCTAAACGCTTTGAGCCGGTATTTAAAATACGACGCCGCGGAGTTTAAGAGGGGGGGGGGGTGGTTCGGAGGGAAAATTAATATTTCCCGGAGAAGAGGGATGGAAACGGGAATTTGCAGTGTATCTCGAGGAAGATCGTGGAGGCGAGGGGTGTATAGGTCTTTTTTCTCTCTCTCCCCGCAGTTTCTCGAGGATTCGAAGCGCCTTGTTAGCGGTCCTCCTGCTTAAGGCGTCGGCGTAAGTCTATCTTCTTAAATTCTTCCACCCTCCTTACCCTCCCGCGCTCTTCCACTTCTCCGAGCTCCGTGCAACTCTCCGGGAGGACACATCGCATTTTGCAAGGACACCACCTTCCCCAGTCCGAGGTTCGATAGACTGAAGGAGCGGTTTGAAACGCATTTGCATTATTAGTCGAGGCCGCGGTGTTTCCTCGTGGGAGGGAAATACCGTGCGCGCTCTGCCCAGAGCGTGGCGGCGCGAACATTGAATCGGGAGCGAGAGGGAATATCCGCGCGATAGGGCAGCTCCCGTGAAATTTTTAAAGCCTACCAATTTGTTTCCGGTGGCAAGCGAGCCTGGTGTACCTCGCTCACTCACTCTCTCTCCGTCTCTCTTCCACCCTCCGGATTCCGAGCCGCTATCCTCCTCGATTCGAGCGCATACATCGGCGCATATTCCCCGGAGAAATAAGCCGGGCCATTTCTGCCACTGATTTCTATGCTGCCATTACCTCGAGATCCCCCTTCCATCGTTCCAGGCGCGCCTTCCTCTTCGCCCCTCGTCGACGCGCCATTCCAACCTGCCGGAAGAGGAAGGGGGACGGGGGGGAAAGCCACGCCGTGTGGCAACACTCGCTAATCCGTCACGGCTCCTATAGGAGCCACCCTCTCGTCCCTGTATGCACCTGAGCCCTTTCAGGCCCTCGAACAGGCTGCCTCTCTCCGCCTTTCTCCCCCTCCTTCCCTCACCCCCCCCTCCCCCTTCCTCTTTGGCGACGTGCGAGGCCGCGAAATACAGGAATTCGATGGATCTCGGATGCAGCGGCCCTAAAATGCGGGTCCCGCGAGCAAAGCCGGAGGTTTGACGAGGCCGTTGACCCCCGCTTATGGATTTACGATTATTTCCTCCGCGGATATGAGATCCCTGGGAAGCTCGCTAAGAGGAGCGCTGTAGGCGCACGGATACTCGCTCAAGCCGACCGCGTGTGTATCGCGGATAAGGGAAGGCGTAATGGGAATTCGGCCTCCTAAGGATTTATGACGCGACGGAGAGGTTTTTTTTTTGGGGGGGGGGGAGGCTCGTTGGAATGTACGAAGGATAATGTTAATGGAGGATGAGGATCGGTATATCTGGGAGCGCGTGATTTTTCCAAGGATATTATAAGAAGTGAGTCTAGATAAAGAGTTGATCAAAGAGTATAAATATAAGAAGATTTGGGTGTATGTCAGTGTATATATTGATTGAGATAGTATTCCTTCGAGTATTCGAGAAGTGGTACGATGATATTCGTAGGACTTGGTGAAACGAGGGATTCTTTATTAATAGAGATGAGATCCAACGTGTTGCACGAAGTAAAATCACGCAGGTCCAGTACACTTTTGTCTTTTCACGTCGATTGGTCCATCGCGTCGCGAGAGGACAGCGAGTCGCGGGAGGATATTGGTGTTTCGCACCGATCGATTCTACGGAAATATTAAATCCTGGGCTTTAAACACTCGCAGAAGCGGCCGTGGAATTTGGTAAATACGCGCAAACATCGAATAACGAGCGCGCCGATGGGAATTAATTCCGGTAAAGGCGGTTCCTGCAGAAATGACCGCCGGTAATAAAAACAATAACGAGAACAATGGAAACGCCGGCAGAAGCCGAAATTTACGTTCACGAGAGGAACGACGAGGGGCGGCGCGAATTTTCGCGAGAGCGTTCGTACGTTCCTGGCCGGGATCAAATCCGAGTTACGAATTCGCTGACGATAAAGGCTAATATCGTCCGGGAAATAATGAAGGCTCGGGGCGGAATCGAAGGGTAATATCGAGAAGGCCAAGAAAGGTGTTCCGCGCCGCTCTCGTTTCCACGATAATGGAATTATTTCCCAACATTCCGCCATGGAACTTTTCGACGTGTTTGCTCAAAGGAGTCGATTAACCTGTCCCCGTAATACCCCGGCAAAATGGCCGGGCCAATAATTATCGGCCGCCTAATAATATCCGAATTTAATGTAATTCGGATATTAGTTAACCCAAATAACCTTGGCCCACGGCCCGCTCGCGGCCCCTCATTGCACGCCAATTAACAACGGGACTTTAAACGTTTCAGAAATTCCCGCCGTGATTTTAATTACCGCATTCAGGCCTATTTGCCCCTCTTAATTGGCCGAGCTCACTCGTGGATCTTTAGGATATTTTGCGATTCGAGTGCGAGGATGGAGGGCGAGCGAGTTGGTTTAAGATCTCGACGCGAAAATCGATGTATTTTTCATTTTCCCAGGGGAAAGTAATACGGTAAACTTGGGAGAGGGAGAGGGATATATATAGTAAAATAAATAAAAAGATATATATACAGTAAAATGGTGTTGGTAAAAGTCTGCTTTATTAAAAGGTTGAAATGTATACAGAGAACTATCGAAACGATTGTTAATTAACGAGAATCGAGGTTCGGAATGAAATTGGGTCCGTCGTACTTTTCAGCTCCCCATCCAAATTCCCTATCAAAACCGAATACCTTCTCCACAAAGCTTCTCTAAAAACTAAACTTATGCCTAGGAATGCGCTCTTATATACTAAAACCGTGATCCTAGAAAATATAAAGAAAGCACACGAGTGCTCGTATTGCCATTGGTGTCAATGCTAAAATCGCAAGATCCTCGACTAGCAAAAAAGTGAGGAATCCACGATCCAATCTGGAGGATTCCATTAATCGCGAAGCAGTATCGATCGCGCTTCCCCGATAGACGAGGACCTTCTGCCCTGTCTTTTCGGCCAGCAGCGATGTCCAGTGGAGCTAATAGGCTACGAAATTCGTCCGGTCGGCCGTAGGGTGCCGCAACCACGAGGTCCTTGTTCATAAAGCACAAGACACGCGATAAACATTTACGTAGCCGTGGCTCGGTGCCGGGGGCACAAAGCAAACCCTGCATTATGGCGCCCGGCCGGTTTCGGGCAATCAAGTGCCTACGTCCTACACAGGACAAATGTTTGCACGCGCTCATAACGTTGCCGCTCATTGTCTTAACCCTTATGCAGGAAACGGGGAGCCCGACTATCGATTCCGAGCTTCCGCCTTATTGGTTTTTACACGCTCGCGTAAATATTCCTCGCATTCTTCTTCTTGTAACCATTGGAGATTTGCGATATGCCTGAAGCCCGCAAGCTCAACCACAAATTCATTCTTCCCTTTCTAGGATTGATTTAGAAAAATTGCAAGTATCTCGTAAGAGGACGTTTTTCGAGATTTTTCATGATTCTACCGGAGAGTGAGAATCGTTCTATCGATTCATTGATATTTCTTAATTAATAGCCTTTTTCTGCGAGGATATACGTGATGTATATATATATATATATACACACATATATATATGTGTGTGTGTGTGTGTGTTCAAAAAGTGGCTGATAAGTTTAGTTTATTCCGCCCTATGTTGCAATAGTTTCTGGCTAACACTGTGCATCTAAATTATTCTTATACTCTCCAAATATCCCAAAATCACTCCTCTTCCTCATTCTCCAGACACTCAACCGTCGATTTCTCTTTTCTAAATCAAATCAAGCCGCGTATAACGCCTAGTATTAAAGCTGCACAATGATGGAACAACCGTTATTCACACATTTCGGTTATTCGCGCAAAGATTATACGTCCACCGAAAATATCCCTAGCCTCCTGATCACCGCTCTTCCTAAAACGCTGGCGCCCAGCCTCGACGTGTTTCCGCGAGAGAGGGGAAAATGCGAAGGAAAAAAGGAGGCTCGTCGAATGCAACGCCAGAATTCCCAACCAGAGAGCAGAAAAGCCCGCCGGTAAACTTTGAAAACTGGGTTGCCGATAAATGCATTTATTTCGCCGGAATAAATCATGGGGCTGCGCCGTGAAATTTTTAAAGGGCGGCAAGGAGGAGGGGGGGGGGGATTTCCAGCGGTATTTCTGGATGTTTGCTGCCGCAACTCTCTCGCGCCGATGCCTTTCGCGGTTATTCAATTTCACAGGGACGATTAGGGGGTTATCGAAATGGTTGGTAAGAAAGATTCGACGGGCCGAAAGCGGATTTTTGGGCCTCGCAGAAGTCGTGCCTCGCTGAGAATAATTCCTTTGCGAGACGGCTGATTCGAGTGGATTTAGAATCGATAAGCTCGTCGCAGACCGTGGCAAACCTATATTTATATATATGAACAGCGTCCTAGGTGTAAAAGAGCAGAGCAAATCATTTGTTTAGCGCACGGACATCGGATAACGTGTACTCGTACGACTTTAGCTTTTTAAAGATAAAGAAACTATTTAGGTGGGTGCTATTAGATTAAAGGAGGAATGATTAGAGTTTAAACACGTTAGTGGCCAAAATGATGATTGACCATTTAGTACAATTATGTGGATCTGTTGAAATAAACCCTGGCAAAGCAGACGGAGAGTGGAAACGATTGAAATATGAGAACAAAACTGCTCGCTGGGATCGCAAGTTATTGAGTCGTTTTAAAAATAATCAAAGTTAAGGAGCGAGTGGATCGATCGAGGTGGACTTTTTAATGCAAAGCGCCCGACGTACATATGCATAATGCATAGGACGCGGACATTTAGCAGCGTTTCTCAGGAATAATGAAAAACTGATGCGCTGCGCTTCATAAAATTCGCATACGTGCTAAATTTGATCGATGCTGCTTTCGCCCCTGAATAACGTAGGATGGAAAATCCGCATTATCCTGGATCCGATCAGGAGCGCTCGTCCCGGCGCTGTTTCTCGTTTCATGAAGTATCCACGAAAGCCCTAATTCCGCGATGGAAGGTAAACCAAAATGAGATTGTAACCCCACGGTGATATATTCGTTTTGAAGCGATACATAACCGGGATGGAAGAATGTGTACGGCTCTCGGTGATACGCGTTGCCACACGGCCGCCAACTTAGCGAACTGGGTTAGGTATAAATAGGGAATTTCAGTTACGGAGCATAGCCTTCTTGGGAAATACGCGAAGTTCCATGAACCAGCGTCGATACCGAGTTAATATTCAAGCGCTGGTATTTAAACGCAGGATTAGCTCGAACGACTCGGAGAGCTGCGAATCCTACTGGCATCTGATAATCGGAGACGCATAGCCTTCGAGGCGCACTGTTGAGTATGATATTCAAAGCGAAACCTTCGGACGATATCAGAATTTATATCACTCGATAACGATCTTCGGAAAAAAAATACTAACACCTTAAGTAAAATATACAATAACTCAACCATATATAGTAAATCGTAGTGCATATATACTAATATAAAATTTATGCTTTTTATATGTATTTTTTATTTCGATTATTTAATACTCGATCAGCACATACTAATCGTCCCAAATTTCCTCACTCATCATTCACAGTATTTCCTACTGTATTCCAAAGTTCAGCTTGAATTACAATTCCACTGTCCAGGATCCTCCGAAGAATGTCTAAGGCCCGTTTAAAAAGAAAATGAGAAAGAAAAAAGGGGTGAATATTAGAACGTTCCTGGGTTGTTTATACTTAACCCAGTTCTGCCGAGTTTATCAGCAGCGATTCCGCGCGCATTTCCTCCAACGCGCTTCCCCTTCGCGGCAGCCGCCTAGATAGAGCGGTGCGGATAGATTAGACGGTGGATTAGCTCAATCGAGGGACTCAACTACGCGGGGACGTATAATTACGCATCGTTACGGACGCACAATCGCGCACAGACGGCAACGGGGGAGAGAAACCAGGGATTACCGCAGTTTCGAGACGAGAGCGTCGCTTCCAGGAGCGCCGCAATCTTCGTCGACCCAGATGCTGGTGATTCCGTGAATAGGCAAAGAATACAAGGCGACAAGTGAAAGCTGTGCATCGATACGAGTCGAATCCGAAAGGATACAGCGTGCGTTATCAAAAATCGAATATTATAAATCGAGCGCGTAGCAGACGGTTAGGATAACCAAACCATTCGGACAGATGAATCGGTGATTTATTGAAAAACAAGCCGTACGATTTTTGTCAGACTGCACACTCCACGATTTATTACAATTTTATTACGGTATCTATCGGCTTGGCGCGAAAGTAATTTCGGTTTTACAGCGCGTAATAAAACTCATATTTTTATACGAAGAATAAATTTTGATCAACGACGTATTTCCCATTTTGCTCGATGGCTTTTTGCGATTTTTCCCGACAACTTCATAATTCCGCGCTCGTAAAGCGCCGGATTCTCGCGGGCAGAACCGAAACGAGCGCGACTCGAAAACCGCAAGTATTTTCTTGCCAACTCGATAATTCGTTATACTCGTACACCGACTTCTTGGCCCCTTTTCTCTTTTAAATATCATACGTCCAACGTCCTCGATACGACCTGTACTTTCAGCCTTAACATCGGTGTTCGCGTTTAAAGCTAAGTATTTCTTATTCCAGCGCACGAATGATTTCCCTTAAAGCAGATGGGATTTTATGCCAAAGCGCGTATCTCCTTCGCTCGATTCCCCCGATCTTTCTTCCTCGCTTTCTCCGACTCCCTCTCTCCCTCTCTCTCTCTCTCTCTCTCTCTCGCTTCCTTACCTCGCAGAAGTCCAAGCTTATCCTTTCGCCCGAAAACCTGACGGTTCGTAAACGCACGCGGCGCTAAGGCCAACGTCGGCCGGATATCCGGATTTACCCGTTATCCGCGGAATTTATTATCCGATAATATTGAATTCCATTACGTAAATTCCGGGCGCGGCCTCGGCCGGGATCTCGCGGCGCGTATGAAATCTGTATTGATGAAACGGTCACGCTGTAAAAATGATCCTATATGCGGCCCTCCGTATTTATTGCTAACCCAGTTCGCGGAGTTTATCGACGCTATTCCGCGGGCATTTCCAGGTCCGTGTGTGCCGCAATCCCTCTTTTTCCCCTTCTCTCTCTCTCTCTCTTTTTTTTTATTCTTTTTTTTTATGAAAACCGTGCACGTCGAGGCGTCGGTTACACTCGAACTTGGGACCCCGAGGTTTGACCCGCGTTTGTTTTTAACGCGCTCGCGAGCGGAAGCGATTTAAATTGAGAGCCTTGACGGCTGTGCGAAGGATTATTCAGAGATTTCTCGGTGTATCTGGGATTTTCCTCGATAAGCGCCGATTGGCGAAGTATTGATGATCGTGGATATCGATCGGATATAAGGTGATGAATTGTGGAAGGTTTTTAAAACCGAACTACTAAACGTTTAAAAACGTAAAAAAATTATCTTCAAAAAATAGTAGCTCTTTATGACGATATATTTCCTAAAATTTTCCGTAATTCTTCATGGAGTATTTGGATCGTTACTAATCTATTCAAATTTCCCTTTCCCCTTTCTTTTCTATTTTCCATTTTAAGATGTATCTTGTGTTCTAAATACACCCCGAAAGTGGCCAATGACTTCAATAATAAGCATTAAGGGCAAATGACCAAAGCAGTCGAAATCCACGATACCTGAGGAAAAAAAAATAAATAAATATACGTTAAACCGCATACGTAACGAAGCTCCTCATGCAGAGGACCAACAATTCAGGGAATCCACTTGCAATTGTAAACCTCGCCTTCGGTTCCCCGTGTTGTCACAGAGGCCGTTCCCTTTCACTCTCCAACGGCGATATTCCAGGGCCGAATTTCAGGAGCATTTCGGATTCCTTTTTGAGGAGGACGTAGGGAGCGAGGCAGTCGAGCGCAGCGTCCCAAGCGCGACGATATTGGGGACATAGCTTGCATAGGAGGCGAGCTTTTTCGAAGCTTCGGGGTGGCGCGGCAACGATACGTGGAATCCACTTTGAATTATAAACTTCATCTGCATAAGAGCGGCCTCGTTCCGGCGCGTAATTGCGTACAGTCGAATTTATGAAATTAGTTCCCAACTTTTATGAAGCGAAACTTCCCCGCGTTGCCCCCGCAAAAATACCGCCTCCGGCTTTTCGCGGTTAGCGAAGGGCGAAAGGGGGCTGAAATTATGGGGCGGCTCGCCTGGAAATCCTGAAGGATGACGTGCGCCGTTGTTTCGAGCAACTTCCCTGTGGATCAGTCAGTCCCAAAATGATCTATATCAACCTCCAGGAGTCGACTTCGACCTGCAGATGGTGCATGCCAATGAAAACATTTTTTTATTCCGTATTTTACTTAATAAATGTTAAGTCAATTACAAATCAAGTATATTAAACTATAAAACCTATTAAGACTACATTAGTTAAGTTGATAGTATTCAATTAAACTATAATACAACGTATATAGTTTTATTTAAAAATCTATCCCTCTAAAGTCAACCCTGTCAAAGCATCAGATCCCTTTCAGCTTTAAAAACACCTTCAAGTACGTAAAAAGACTTGTACAAAATAAGAAGCAGGAACATGTCAAAAATTAATCTCAGATAAACAGAGAGTCTAGGCAAAGAGAAAAAATCAGCACGTGATCTACTCGAGAAAAACTTTGCGAACCTTTGCTCTGGATCCTCGAAGGACGACCTCGCGACATCGAGAATCGACGAAACGGTTGGACCTGAGCCTCTGCAGAGACGTCCCTCTCCTCCCTCCTCCCCTCGTCGCTTCCCTAACCGCCAGTTTCGTGCATCCGTATTTGCACAAGAGGCAAGTTCCGCGCTCTACTGCCGAATCGCGTGACCGCTTTCCCGTCTGTTTGAGGATGGTTATGATAATCGTGGGTGGGGGCGTATCGCGAAAGAAAAACAAAGCGATGAGTAATCGTCGGATGGAATTCGATACGGTGGATATCGCGGCGTGTTGATAGAACGGGTCACGCCTGGAGATAAGGAGTGTGATGGACGCTGAGGATATTCCGTTTGGCGAGCTTAATAACGGTCTATGCTGATTTACAGCCGCTGGAGGATTCGTACTTCAACAACTTGTTTTAATCGTAGAACCGACTCTTTCCCTTTCTCTCTCTAGCTGTTGGTACAAGGCATGAGATTCTAGATTCTGTAATATACGTTTTCTGCCTTTTTGTACGTGTATATCTTACAGTGTAATTAGCGTTGGCTTGCTTGAGAATGGAAGGACAGTTCCGGTTGGTTTTTTTTCTCTGTTATTTGTGCCGTTTCTTAACTTTTCTCTTCGCTTCATTTCTGTTTTTGCCTCTTAATCTTGAGAGAGATTCCAGCACGAGTTTGCTTGTGGTTTGGGTATATAGTGGGGGAAGTCACTTATTTCCGATGAACAGAGCGCGCATGCGTGCTGGATTTTCTAAACAGACCCCAGATTACAAAATTACACGCTACGCGAACAAGAAGTCTCCTTATAAGTTGGCGTAACGAAAGTTCTACCTAATGCATCGAGCCCCATCCACGCAAGGTAATCGCCCCAAGTTTACGACGAGCGGTGCTCGTAGTACACGGGAATAAACGAGGGCAGGCATGCGCGAGTCGCGATTGTTTTCTAAATTACGATCGCAAGACCGAGAAACGCGTACTTCATTAGTCGACGACACGTGGAGTTCGACTTTTTGGCTGCAATTAAACGCCGGATAGGATTGGCGAGTTAAATTCCTTTACACATACTATTGGCTCCTATTTTATACAAAAAAAAATCCTATTAGAAATATGAAAGCAAGAAAGGCCTAACCAAAGCTAGCATTAACTCGTCTTTCTCAAAAGTGAATTCGACCGCTCTAAAAAAAAAGAGCTTATCCTCGAGCGCTCGAAATCCACGAAAGGAAAAAAAAAAGTAGCTTTAATCGATCCCTTTTAAAATTACACTCGTGCTAAATAGAAAGTACTTAAATATAAAGAAAAGAAAAAATAGGAGAACAAGAAACGACTCGTCCCAAGCGAGATTACTTTCCAGTGGTTCAAATTCAGCGGGAAGGAAGAAAAAAAAACCATGCCTCGATCGGCCATTCGTCCCACGTTACATCCCGTCTCTCTGGCTCGGCGTAGGCGCCGCACGGAACGATATCCGCGGTTACAGGAAAACCTGGCCGATAAAAAGTCCCGGCGAAATGAGGCTAGGCAATAAACACGCCGGATTTTCGCGGTGGCGTGCGCGACTTTTTGTTATTAGGAATCTGATTGCAGCCAGCCGGGTTTTACGGCGCGGCCGTTTATTATTCCTCCGGGCCCGTGCCTCGAGCCTCGTCATTAAAATTTTCCGACCGCGACTCCCTTTTTCCCTTTTTTTCCCACCCCCTCCGGCCCCTCCCGCATTTTTCGCCACCGCCGTCTGCCGAACACTTTTTTAACGCGGTTGTCCCGCCGGACAGATTTTCCGGTTACTTCTCGCTCCCCGTCGCTCGTACGCCAACTTTTATTGCCAAGGATTAACGGCTTTGCCCGCAAAGTGTGCGATATTTTGAAACTGGAAATCGTATTACCGGTGAAAAGAGATTTGCGAAGCGCACTAGGAAATATTGGTATGAACGATCGGTTTAATCGCTGGCTCCGTTGGTCCGTTGGATAACTCGGGAGAGAAGTAAATTAGCGAAAGCAAAGGCCGTGTAGAATTTTGATCACTGCTCGTTTATTAAGATTAGAGGATTTGGTTTGTTTGGATTAATCGAGCAAGAAGACTAGGAGCATCGTGTCTTATCAAAGGTAAATTAGAGGTTATACTAAAAGTTGGGGCTGAGAATGTAATCCAATCTCGACGTTTTACGTTGTATCGCTATCGATGCTCTCGGACAGTTCTTTATCCCTGTACCTCGGGACTGGATGGGCCAATGTATAATAAATCGATTCCTTTTATGGACATTCGACCTTCCGCTACCAAGGCACGGATTTAATTCAACCATATTCCCCGTAGCGCTCGTCCTTGACTCGCGGATCCTTTGCGTTCCAGTTTTTCTCTGGTAAGGGAAAATCTCGAGGAAGAGGCGAGTACCTTTTGTTTCTCCCATCGCCGACCTGGGAGAGCTTACATCGGATCCTTTCCTCGCAACGACGAATAAGTCATACGCGGGAACAATCTCCTCCCGTAACGATCGCAATCGATTCCCAAGTGCTCCTCTTCGGAGATACGAAAGCGCGATGCAGACGTCGGGAAAGATGTTCCAGGAGGGAGGGGATGAGAGGGGCTTTAAAAAGGAAACATTCCCAGGGAGCACTCGAGATAGGAGCGCCGCGCTGAATGTATCGTGCCAACTCGAGTACCGACCGATTGGCGAAGTCTCGCACTGTTGGCGCAATCGAGGAAAAACTCCGAGAGGAATGCGTCTCTAATTGGTCGGACGAAAAGCGCCAGTTCTACTTACAAGTATTTTAGAGCCAATCGCATTGTTCGTTTAGCGATCGCGCACGCTGATTGGTGCGAGACAATGGATGAGGGATGTCGAGAGCGAGTGAGACAGCGCGAGGAATCTGCAAGCATCGACGTGAATATGACGTAAGACGAAGGAGAGAGATAGAGTAATGGGAGATGGATGGCTGGGGTAAGGAAGGCGGAAGGGCGTGGATGTACCTTGAAATAAACTTTCTGCTTTCCTTTTCTTTCGATGTAATATATAATATATCGATTACAGAGTAGTTCTATCTTATTTCATCTTTATTCTCTTGCATGTTCTCCACTCTCGACCCTTCCAGCATTACAGGTTTGCTCCTGGACCGAATAAACTTTGCTCATTGATCTTCTGGCATTACTTTCCTACCAGACTTCCTCCCTCGCTTTCCATCATAAAACCGTCCCCTTTCGCTTTCTGCCTTAGACCATTCGCTGTCGTCTACTAAATCTCACTGTTCTTACGGTCTTCACTTTCTGGCTGCGCTTTCGATACTGTACTACAACCCCTATGACTTATCTATCGTACATGCAAACGTCGTATTTCACAGTTTCTTAATTCTCACAGTAGATTGAATCGTGAAACGCGGAGATGGTAAATCGTGGCTTTGGTAGATTTCTCATAAACATGGAGATTTCCTTTCCAACTTGTGACGTCAGGAGCTTAAATCTGAAGACTCAGCGGGCGTCAAAAGTGAGGATAGGCGTGTACCAAAGCGGAAGACACCCTTTGGTCCTATGCGGTGTAGGTTTTTTTTTTTTAAGTTGAGCGAACAGTACGTAAGCAATCCTCTTATAACACCGAACGAGAACTTTTCGCTGGCTAATCTGGGCGGTTATTCGTATTTCGAGCAGGAAACTCCGCCGACCGACGAAACGCCGGATGCTACTTTAGCAATAAATAATTGGCGTTACGTTCGCGGCACGAGGTTCGATTTCCCCCTCTATTTTTTTTTATCTACGCAACTAGCACGCTCGAGAAAAAAGCTCGATCTCGCGTCGGTTTATCTCGTTAAAAAGTTCCTCGAAAAATGAGGATCGGATTGAACTCAAAGTCAGATATATCGCTGGCCGTGAGCGCCGTGGAAACCGAAGAAAATTGTGTATACCAATATTGAATATTCCTTGTACCTCGATATATATCAATTATGGCGATCGATGGAAGATTTTCATACGACGCGCCTAGGAGAGGAATCTGGATAATTAATTTTCTTTCACCACAAACACATTTATTTATATACATATATGCACACTAATTTTAAAAGTGCGATGAACAACGTTTGTCAAGGTGATATTGATTTTTTTTCCAATTTTATAATAGTGGTTTTAACCATAATTAGATCATAAAATGTGCCTGTGCAAACTTTCTTGCAACTCGTTTTACGGATATTACAAGGCTTGCTTTAGCTAAGGTAAATCTTTAGCAATAATTCTAAACAGTAGATCGGCCAAAATCTTTGCACACCGTATTAATCTTCCCAACGGATTAAACCGACACAAAGTTGCTGCACAGCATCGGCACAAATGCCGAAGAACATCCGGCTAATGTTTGCCGAATCGATCACCGTGGCGTGCAATATCCTCGTTCCAGACCGCATGCTCGTTGCGGTCGCATAATCGCTGTTTGCCCGTGAATCTTTAATCCGCGTTTAATTTGCTAGGACAATCGAGCTTCTTTCCAAAACGAGCAAACACGCCAATCGTATATCATCGTAATTTTGGTTTTTCCACGTACCGACTTCTCTCTCTCTCTCTCTCCCTCTCTCTTTCTCTCTCTCTCTCTACAATGTCCATCGATCTATATAAAATACAATCATATATTTTGATATATCGAGTGCTCATACACAGAGACTCGTAAACCCCCGGAATTCTCCAATATTTACACCAATTCTTATCACGCGCTCATTCTATCCCGCTTCGAGCATCCACCAGCAAAATCCTCCGCGAATCATTTAACGCGGGAAGATTGAAAGGCATCCGAGATAAAATACGCGTATCGCGCGAAAAATAAAAAAAAAGAAAAAAGGGAACTCGCATATGGGTCGCGCCTGAAACCAAGTGACCCTCGTGAAAATTCAATGAAGTAGCGAGTCAGTCGATACCGAGGCGCACCGTAGAAGCATTCATATGCATACGTGCTAATCAACGTGTTTCAACAAGTTCACTCCTGTCACGTGCCCAACGTGACGCGCGATCAAATTTTAATGTCGCACCAGAGACAGCGCTGGAGGTTGGCAAAGCGTATGAACGGGAATTTTGCAATATCCCCGTCGGATTCTCCCCGCTTCGAACAGCAGATAAGGGGTGGCTATCGATTCTTGGGGAGGGGGGGGGGGGGTAGGAGAAAAACGTGTGTATCGGGGTCAACGTTGGGAGGGACGAGGGAAGGGGGGGAAGTCAAGATAACCTGGCCACGAAGTTTTCCTCGAAAATGACCGTGCGCCGAAAGAACGGCGTGGAAAAGTTCCGTACGTGGAAGTTGTTGGAGTGGGCTCACGTCAGGAGCACCTCGTTTCCATCGTCCCGCCTAACTTTTCCATTGTACCCGCGCTTACGGCCGGTTCTAGCATTACACATTACACGAGCGCACGGATATCTGTGGAGAGAAGGAGAAAAGGGGGGAGAGAGAGAGAAAGAGAGAGAGGGGGAGAGAGAGATACACACAAAGAAGGAGAAAAACGGAAAGAGAGGTAAAAAAAAAAATACTCAGACAGGGGGGAAATTTCTTTTCCGCCAGCTTTGCAAGTAGGTCGGTACACTATCCCCCCCCCCCTCCTCCTTCTCAACCCCACCGATTATAACGAAGGGATCCGTTTCATTATTATAATTTGTAACGGCGGCCCGACGTTTTTCGAGGGAAAAACAGCGTCGAGCGGGGAAACGAACGAGAATTTAAAGCCGGCTGAACGTTAGACCCCGCGAGGGAAGCGGAGTTTTCTGCATGCACTGCCAGGGTGAATGCACGCCGCCCTGCATTAGCGCTTTAATGCGGTTTTAATATTTCGCAGAGGAGTTAAATCCTCCGCACGAGCGTTTCTTTTGTTCCCTGAAAAAAGGAGGGGAGGGGTTATAAAAAAAAGGGAGAAGCTGGATGGCCTTCGATGTACCATTCGTCAATGACGATCCTTTTTCGGTTTTGTCGTCTATTTTGATACGCCTGCTTGCTGAATGATATTAATTCCTACGATACGATGTGCATGGTATCGCGAGGAAACGAGCATGGCGTGTATGTCGGTATTTTTCCTTTCCTTTTTTTTTTTCTCGTTCCCCGAAAGTCAAAGTAAACAGAGGCTAATCTTCGCTTCGAATCGGCCCAGCGCTCGTTACTCCTACCCTCGATTGGCCCAACAATCCCACGCGAATCGCCCATCGCTTTCTGCCCTGGCACACGTCCCGTGTAGATCCGCTTTGAACGATAAGGGCCCCCAAGGATCGATGGATTAGCGATCATAGCTGTGTCGTCTAAACGAATACTGCAAGAGGATCGAGGAGAATTAAGACTCCTACTGGATCCAGATTAACACTAGAACTACCAGCCACTTTCTGGGCATATTTAGAACACCACGTACATCTTTAAAGAAAGGAGAAAGTAAAAGAAAATATCAGTAAATCAAAATAGTGATCCAAATACTGCATGAAAATCATGGAAAATCTCTAAGAATACATCCTTATAAAACACTACGTTTTTCGAAAGAAACTACTGACCAGTCATTTTGACTGGTTTTGTGGTTCTAGTGTTAATCGCACGCTCCACTATCACAAGGAAAATACACGGGATAATTCCAAATGCGAGCATATCCTCAAAAATCCCTAATTTAAAATACGCCTCTCCACTTTGGCCACCTTATAGACATGTCGAACTGCCGTATAGAGGCCTGATACATCGTATCGTCGCGACGAGTGAGTCAGGGGCGTGCAGAGACACACAGAGAGAGAGAGAGAGAGAGAGAGAGAGAGGGGCGGGAAAAAGAAGAAAAACGGTCGAGTGGTCTCATTAGTAATTCGAGCGTAAGTACGGCAGCGCTTGCGCAAAATTGCGTGGGAAAAAGCGCGATCGATGACCGTGGGGCTCTAATGAGAAAGCATGTCCGGTATTTTTACATTACCATACGCCGTCAGCACCGCGCTTGCTCATTAAGCGGGGGCAAATCTTTGCTCAACGTTCGGGCTTTAAGATCGCTTCCACGGCGGCGTTGCGCGTCGCGGCGCTATACAGACGTACACACCAGGCCACCAGAGACGAGAGCCACTCGCAGCTTCGCTCTCCCAAAGGCCCTCCAACGGATTTGACACCCCGGCCCCTTCTTTTATCGCGGCCACCTTCTCGATTTGTCGCGGCACTTGCCAGTGGCGCCGATTGCCAAACGATTTCGCGCGGAAAGTGGCCTCCCCTGGTTAATCGCCTCGCACGCGAGAGCGTATCTCAGCGCTTTGCCTTTGGGTCGTTTACAGTCGCGCTTTAAGCTGGTGCCAGGATGTTTCCTCTGAATCGCGATACGTCAGGTGCGACCGCTCTGGCTTTTAATGTAATTAATATTTTTTTTTTAAGCAGATCTTGAGGTACTCGGGGAGAGTTACTCTGTCGCTTCCTTATCCGGTTGAAATGCAATTATCAAGAGTGCTCTCAGGTTTTGTGGAAAATATAAATCGCACTCGCTTTGGATTTTTATTTTCGTATCGATGCAGACAACTGGACGGGTCAATAGGGTTTTTTGAATTTATTTTAGGATGACATCTGAGAGCGGTGTATTATCGAGGATGACGTTGGTTATTTATGAAGGATTGGCGGCTTGTCGCAATATCGCCACGACGCTTCCACATTGGATTACGTGCACCGCTTATGCTAGAAATATTTTATTTTCCCGAAATATATAGATATGTATAGATATATATGTATATATTAGGTCAGTTCAAGAGTTCGCGGCGCATTATTGGTCGTATTGTAACGCGAAATGGGGTAGGAGCTTTGGCCTAATATATGCGCGATTAAAAATGAAATCGTTTGGTAGCGGTTTAAAGCGAGGTCGTGGACTTATAAAATCGCACGCGGTATAATCTACGCAAAGCTGGGTTCATGGGGAGGTTGTGGTGCTGGATATGGGTCCATAATTTCTTATCTGTGTTTTATCGTGTCGAACGATACGACAGCGAGGCCGAGCGATAAAGCCGATCGTGGAAGCTGCTTTCGGGCCGATTTAATGCCTAATCGGATTTTCGAGGAATTTAAATGGAGCTGGCAAATATCGGGCCAAAATTTGGAAGCGTAATAAACCACCGATAGCCTCGCTTTTTAATGATAATCCACATTTGTAATCAATTTGCGGTCCCCGCTGAAAGGATGGACTGCGAGGTTTGCCCTTCCATCAGTCAAATTGCATTCGTTGATTCGTACTCCATACATTCACACGCGCAATTCGTACGCGTAGAAACACGTGTCTACCATAAAAACATTTCATTCGCCATACTCGTCTAAAATATCGTTCTCGGTCCGATCAGATTCTACTTAAACATCAGTCCAGCTCGAAGCCTTGCAATATCAAGCGAGGAGCTTCCTGGAAACCGAGTTCCATCCTATTTCGCCGTATAACCACGCCGTAAAACTCAACGAAACTCAGACGGGTTTTGCCGCAGCCATTAGTGCAGAGGCTAAAAATATGACCCGCGGAAAAAAAGAATTTCGACGATGAGCCAAGCTAAAAGTCTCTCCGCGGAGTCCCGCTTATTTTGCACCTGGCAAAAGATGGATTAAATACATCTCGACGTACGCGCGTCGCGGATGATCCGGGCGAAAGGTTAACATATGCGCATCAAAAGTCGGGCAGCCGAGCTCCCCGACCGAGTTGCCAAGGGATTCGCCAGGAAACGTTCGCCGTTTGATTCGCACGTGCGGCGCAAGCGAGGACGAGGGCCAAAAGTTGGAAACCAATGCCAAGGAGCGGATTCGATTGGCGGAACGGGTATATCCCCCCTGGGGAATACGTACGTTACGCCGGATACACACCACGTACAATCGCGATAGTGTTGCCGTAAAATTTCAATTTTCCCACATCGCGATATCCGCGACTGCCGAGAGCGCTTAGCCTCTGCTTTTGCATCCCACCCGGATGTACCTGGTGTCCGCGAATCGGCCGCCACGACTCGCCGCTTTGCTGGCTTCGCCTGATTTCACCAACCGCGACCTGAAAAAGGAAGCGGAATTGGATAACGCGTACTGTTCGACTTTCTCGACGTTTTTGAGGATATATGGAAATAGAAGCTGGTTGGAAAATAATCCGTCGAATGTATCGTAGTACAGTTTGGATGAGCAGAGATCCTGTATTGGCTGACATATGATAGTGGTAGATCACTGAGGGCTAACATATCTATCACATCATTGGCTGATGTCTTCAGTAAGCGTATTTAAATCGAAATGAGATTAAAGGGTGAATGAAGAAAGCTACCAAGCTTGGATGCATGCACCAATTATATCGTACTTTTAGCTCTTTCCCCTCAAAATACAGAAATACCAGCTAATCCTGGGATCTACAAATCTGATTTGATTTGCCAATATATTTACGGTGGATAGACGTAACAAGTCTGCTTCTGGTATACGTTTATATTTACCGCGTATTCTTAAAGCGAGCTATAAAGCACGGAGAACGTATACCGCTCGCATTATGTCATGAGCTTTTCTCGAGGATTTACCTGTACTTTAACCTATTCTGCAGCGTATTTTGGCTAGCCTATAAATCCTTAGCCCCTTCCTTTCCGCATAGAAGCGAGCCTACCGGGTGTTTGTAAAGCGGTGAGCCGACATTTGGGAATATACTTCGCGCAGGTACCAGCCGCATACCATCTATACGCTTTGGTGCATGGCGCATTTTCAAAAGCAGTTGCCAAGCTTGGCGGATACGTTCCGCGCGTCTTGCGTGCAAAGGCGCCGCCTTTGTCGGCCGCCTACCTTTTGCACCGACATCGAGACTCACGTCGGTCCGAGCGACGCATCCGGAGGCATTCTCAAAAGCTACGCACCCACACCCACACAGACATACACGCACTTCAAGCCATTAAATACCAAAGTGTAAGTGCGAACCTAAATAATGCAGCAATTAATTCATTTCCTACAGCAAGCTAATTGGAGAGGAAATATTTTTATCGAGCTCGTGACTTTTATAGCTGTCAGTACAATATTTAGTTAGAACAGTCGAAACTAAAAGTTCCATTGGTTAGGTAGAAATAAATAAAAATCGCGCGCCCCAAAGAAGTGACAATGGTAAATAATGGGTTAATATGTTCGAGAGTCTAAAACACTCGAAATTCCTATGCGCCTTCTATACATTTTTATACTGCGGTTGTCCGCCTCTGAAACCACATTATTCTTATTCACATTATCATACACGCATTATCTAAAGCCACAGTGTTTCTATCCTCCACTCGGTGCCTTTGATCCTTACTCTGACACAATACAACAATCGAAAGGTACAGCTAGGAGGAACTTCACGGGAAACACCGAAGTGCGACAAGAGGCAAGGGCGTTCAATCTCTCCTCCCGAAAGAGAAACTTAAATCGTGTATCGCGAGCAAGGGAGGAAGGGAGGAGCGAGGGCTGGCGACTCGAGATAACTTATCTGGAGAACTCTTTAATGTCCACGGTCATCAGACTCCCTGCTTCTCCGAGAGATTCGAGGCCGTTTCGCCGAAGATAACTCCTGATTCTTTATCGAAGGATAGATGCCCCGAACGTGTCCAGAGAATCGACCTCCGCTGGCGGGAATATGTTTCCTGTCGGATGTCGTTTGACGGACGGAAGGACGAACGTGAGGCTGTTCCCTCTTGGGGGAAACATATATTACACATCGGATTGTCGCGAAAGTGTCTTCCGTCATTTGCACTCCGCTGCTTTATTTGGCAGTGCTTATACACCTGTCAAATGTAGTCTCTGTCCTTCGGTCGTTTTCCAGTTGCGTGCATAATTCGATGACACGAGACAAATGTGGACAAACCTATTAGAACATAGACTCATGGACTTATATTATAGTAGATAGGTATATATAGGCTTCTAGACTTATAGTATATAAGTATTCTTATAGTTATATATTCTGTATTATTCCGTAATTACAGTGTACCTTATAGAAGAAACCTTTGGGACAGCCCGATATATAGCGGATATTTTCAATTGGCACGTCCTTTAATTTCCAAATGGTCGTAATTGGAGCCGCGCGAAATGTAAATTGCAGATTGGAATTTTTCGAATTTCCCCACGACCCTATTTCGAAGCGCGTCTCGCTTTGTGTGTCATGTCTGCGTATGAATATTTATAGCGCAGAACTTTCACGTTCATTAACTTTTCTAACACTTTGTAGACCTCGCCGTCGTCTTTTTTCGAACGCGTCGCCGATGCCGCACCGGCGATGGTTATTAATTACTAATCGGATGGCCGATAATTAATCATGCTTACGATATCTCCTCGTGCATCGTCCCTTCGTATTTGAATAATTGGACGCGAGTTCGATGCTGTAAAAACGATGTTCGCCCGCCAACACGCCTTTTCTTCAAATACACGCGATAATCTATGCGCGAGGATGATAAATGAATATCGCGGATGAAACAATACCGATCATTCTTCTCCCTCTGGCTTAAAAAATTCCAGTTACATCGAAACTCTATTCCTTACTGATACAAAACACTCCCTTTGCACACAATAATCCAAGGTACCCAAACAAAAAATCCTAAAAGTCGCATTTATTTCCTCGAATCGGATCGTATTTGGAGGGAGAGAATATTCGTCGGAGTATCCGAAAATAATCTCCCTCGGTTTAGATGTTAATGGAAATGTTCCGGGTACCTTAACTCTCATATTCGCGTTTTAAACGAAAGTTGGGATTAACCTCCGCAGGAAGAGAGGTAAAAATCGGCCATTTACATTCCCCGCGAGCATCCCATTTTCCTTAGCTGGGCTATGATTCCGCTTACGCCCTTTCAAAGGCGAGGACAGGCGGGCGGAGGAGAAACGCGAAAATTATACCGACGCTATTTGCCGAACGTGTGCGTGCATACGATTTTCAGAGTAAAAATACGGCGTGCGTGATGTTCTGCTTAGGAAACACGCCTGTGGGGCTATAAGGATCGAATGAAATCCTCGGTCGTACACAAAAGTGGCGTATCGTCGATTCTATTTCTTTTCTCGGAAAATCCCGTCCTTTCGAGATCCATCGCGATTCCCTGCGATATCGCGAATTTAGTTAACGCAGGAACGAGCATAACGAAAGTGTGTACGTTTTTTCTTTCTTTTTTCCAACGCTCCGATGAAATATTTGCCGAAAATATCAAATAGCCTGGATTTACGCTCGCGGATCGGCTCTGGGAAAAAGTTTGAATAACGACGTGGAAAGTGATCGTGATTTTACGTTTCGTTACGAGCCTGGATGGACGGAAGCTTTCATCGCGTTAGCCTTATTTTTACTTCTATCCCGCTGTTTGAGATAAGGATTAACTGGATTTACAGTAGTGGTGCTTATATTTCACAACGCAGGTTAATTCGTCTGAGTGGGACGCATTAGTTGGGCTCTCTTCTTATTGTAACAGTTGTTTGTTGTTGCCCGCTTGGTGTACTCCCGGCGGGTGCGGGGAACTACGTCCGCGCCTCTAATTCTTATTTATAATGAGTCCGAGCCTCCAGGAAAGCGGTGGCTTTTGCTGGCCAGGTTTGGAATGACGAAACGCTTTTGTATAGTGCGTAGGGTTTATTAGAAAGTAAGGAGAATTAATACGATGGTGAACGATTACACTTTTGGATCACACTATTGGAAAACGAATTCACTCGTTTACAAAATGGAATTCAAGATTTTGCAAAACAAATTTACCCTCTTGCAAATCGAATTCACCTTTTTGCCAATGGATTCTCATTTGCAAACGGGTAAATTTATTTTGCAAGAGCTGGAATTCCATTTGCAAACGAGTGAATTTCTTTGACAAACCAATGAATTCCATGTGCAAAAGGGTGAGTTTAATACGAAAAACCTGTAAGACCATTCGACGTGAGTTCCAAACCTCCAGAGTCGCACATCAGATCGAAGAAAAAAAAAAGAAAAACCAAAGCTGATGGGCGGGTTATAATTTTCCCCCTTCGATGAAAGCGAGAGAAACGAAGCCACGCAATCGCGCGCACGGCACGTGCGGTACCGAACCTTCTCGTAATCCAGCTCGCACGTGCGCGCCTCTCCGCGAGAATCGATATCTCGATCGATACTCGCGAGAGCAGCGCGCGTGGTATAATAAAGCGCGGTTATTAACGGCGGACCGATCTGCCGACGGCCTTCTTTTTTTTTTTTTCTCGCGCCAGCGTATTTCCAGAATCGGCTTTTTCCACGCCGCTTTCCTCCCCTCTCCTCCCAGCGATGGTTACTCCTCTTTCTTGCTCTCTTTTTTCCTGCCCCCTCCTTTCCTCCTGGAAATCAACACGAGCGCTTTTCAACCGCACGTGGGGAATCGAATTTCGTCCAGGGGATTTTTCGTGCGCGCCATCGAATCTTCGGGGAAATTAGAGTTCCTCGTGGGCCGTGAGTTCGTTTCGGGCGGCGCTTCTTTGTTTCTTTGGAAAATGCTTACGTGCGATGTTACTCGACAAGCACCGTGTCGGTTAGATTAGGTTTTTTCAGGCGGTGTTTTTTTTAATAATCGTTAAAGAAAACTGCTTTTGCCTTTAACACTATTCCTACCAGCCATTTTCCAGACAGAATAAAGCGTACTAAATGTATCCTTAGAGAAAAAGAGGAGGAAGGAAAAATGTCGATGGATCAATTTATCGATCCGTACGCTGCGAGAAAATCATGAAAAATCTTAAAAGTGAGCGCGCCTCGAAGTTCTACGATTTTTCAAAGAAATCACTGACTTGCCATGGTAGGAATAGTGTTAATGCGATTGATATTTTTTAAGGCAATTTTGAGATACGGTTTATCGTGTGGATTGATTTAATGTCTATAATTCGTAAGCTTTTGAAAAGTAATGCTACGCACGAGGTGGTGTATGATAAATCATGCAATTAGGTAGAGAATACGGTGCTGGTGAAGAGGAGAAAAAAGGAAAATTTTGAAACCGTGAAACGAGAAAGGAGTCGAAGCGTACGTGTGTATTTATTTTTGCTTCGTATTTCTCTTTTGCTTCGTATTTGCTTTATATTCCCCGCGCCAGTTTGCGGTGATCCTTTACTTTTTCACGTTCTTCTCGGATCTTTTTCTCCCTCCCTCTCGTATTCGAGAATCTACCCTTATGTCATATTTATTCTACTGTCGCAAATTGCGCGTTTGTACCAACGTTCGAGAACATTGTTAGCTCGACGCAGCCGACCGCGGATTGTCTGTCGCATTTGCATTCGCAGAATTTCCATAAAGGACAAACAAATGGAACTTTACACGCTCCATTTCCGGGTCAGAAATTAGAAATAGTTGCTGGTTTCCATAGTTTAACGCGAGCGTGTAATTCAAATCCACGTCAAATGTTATGTAATTAGGTCAGAAGCGTGGAACACGAAACGAAACACCAAAACGAGATTTCGCGTACGTGCGCATCAAAGTCTACGATTTGAACTTGGACAAAACTGGACAAAAGTACGACATACTGGTTCGCACTTCCTTGTCAAAAATCGTACGCACGATCGGTTTATTCATCACAACAAACGTGTACCTTACGTCTACCTTCTTAATAATCTTCCCTTATATCGTAATTCTATCGAATTAATATTCCCTGAATTCCTTCATCGAGCCACGCAGTCGTGGCCAAAATGATTTAATTCCATTTAATAACTCGAATTTATCTCCGTAAGGACATAAGACCTTAGCAGTCGCTGCCAAAAACGAACGAGAAAAAAAGAAAAGGAAAGAAAATACTTTAAAACGCGCGCGAAAAAGCTGCTCGCCAAGGCCACTCCTCGTGTTATTAGAAATCATCCAGCAAGGAGGTTAGGAGTTCTCTACCGGCATTTACCACGACGAACCATTTCCGTTTTGTGCGCGAGACGAAAACGAGGAAACAAAACGTTTTCAAGCCTGCTTCATCCCCTTTGTTATCCGCTAACAGATCTTTCTCATTGCGCGCTAACTTTGCTCGTCGAGCACTAACCTCGGCTCCTCGAGCTCGAGGATCATCGATACGCATCCGGCGGACGCATCGATCCGCCTTCGAATCGTTCGATCCGCGCCCACTGCTCGATACGTACATTCGTTTTGGCATAGAAATTCGCGAACCATCGAATAATCGACTGCGGTGCGCGTCACTGCGAGAAAAGGCGCGCGCGCGGTAAACGGCTTAACCGATGGCTCGACTTTAACTAATATAATCCACAGGCTTCGCGCTCTTTGAATCCCCGCGTCTCTACGCAATCATCCGCTCTTCGCAAAAAACCACTCGAAAAACAGGGCTTTTCGCGGCCACATTCGCGGTGGCCGCGCTCGAATAATCTCGTTGAGCTAACTTTTATTACCGCGAGCTTTCCCTTGCGCCGTCGAAACCCGACCGCGCTTCGAATTAATTAATTAAAGCCCACGCCCTTGAGCGAAACCATCGGCCCTGGCTTCCATCGATGAGACCTTCGCGATATTTTTGGATTGCGAACGGGGGGAGGAGGATAGGTAAGAGACGTAAGGAAGAAGTAAGGCGTGGTAATGGCTTTTTTGCTTTTCTTTCTTTTAATGTAATAAATAGTATATTAAGCGCAAATTAATTCTAGCCTGTTAAGCTTTTAGTTTTCTACATGTTCACTACACTCGACTCTTATACGCTTATTTTCTTGCTAAACTTTCTCCTTCGTTTTTTATTATAAAATCGTTCCCTTTCGCTTTCTATCGCTCAACGATTCACTGTTTCGCTTGAGATCTTGTATTTATCACCAATTATTGGTCATATATATATATAGAGTATCGCAAAGTTCGTAGAGATCTGAACATTTCAACAAAAGAATACGTATGTGCTGGCAAAACCGTGAATACCATACACTACCTGAATCGATAAAATATGTACAGTTTTTAATTACAGTCTGTGTTCTCCATCAAAATCACTTCTTGCCCGAATTTTGCGACACCCCATATATGCAAACACTTCACTCCACAGTTTCGACACTCTTACATTACCGATGAGCAGTCAACGTGGCAAACGCGATGATCGAATAATGAATCAGAACTCTTCGAATCATCGTTCAGGGCCGTCGTTCCTCATTTCTTCGAATATCAGCCGCTCGAGTCTACAGTCGGACGACTCCTTCGTAATGGGGATCTCGAAAAGCCAGCGGAAGCCTCCGCGGTCGCGAGCGGTCGTTAATTGCAGCCCGCTTAATGAATATATCGACGTAGGTCACGAAGCAGGCGGAAATAAATGACGGGGCCTCTCGAGCACGTCTCTGGCCGCTTCTGTGCCGCTAAACGTCCAATGAGCGAATTATGCCCGTTATAATCCAGCAGGGATAACGGTTATTAACGAACGACCAGGTTGCTCTCTCGTCACGATTATCCGCCGCGCGATCATATTCGCACCCTTCGCTTCTTTTCATCGAGAAAGAGGCAGGCGTTTCGCTTAACAGCGTAGGACGTGTTAAGGTAAGACGGTCTCGATTTAATGCTGAGGAGCAGGGATTTCGTGTCCCGTTGAATATGTACATTAGCGTCTCGATATGATCGTCGATCGAGCTCGAGGATCCGTGCTTCGATATTTGGCTAATTTACTGTGGAACAAGCACGCACGTTTTGTAGACATATTTCATCCTTTGCCAGGGCTCTCACCTTTTTTAGCGTCTTGTATCGATCCTGTAGAAATTCTGACAGACGTACTTGCGCGGTAATCGTGATCTTGGAAGGTTCATAATTTTTGGGAAAATAGTATATAAATCGTGTATATTGTAGAGTGTACTACATTACTTTATATATGATATTAAGTTACCAATTGAGTAATGAGGGATTCTATCTGATAAGTGTCTTTGGTGAAAGAGGATAAAAAGGACACTACACGTGAAACGAAATATTTTACTTCGTGCAATGGTTATATCCTATTTTCTTAAAATAAATCAGCAGTTATCTAGTTTTGATTTGATTGCTTATGTATTCTGATTATTGGTAAACGCTACGTTGCTTTGGGTAAATTATTTTTGACCAGCAAATTGGCGTCGTAACGAGAACGAGGGCCCGGAGCTCGCCAGATCTCTACGTGCCTAAACTTTTTTTTAATCACCGCGCATGTACTCGACAGCAGTCTAATTCCCTTATCTATCCTCAATCTGGCGGCTATCGCGACCGACGACGTGCATGTTATAAATTATCGTTCGTGACTTATGGGCGATTTTCAGCGTCCACTTCGTGGCTCGTGCACGAAGGCAGATTCGAAAAAAAAAAAGATCGCGAAAATATCCGGCTGGCGCGGAATGCTTACGATATTTGTCGAGTCAAATTAAAAGCGGAATCGCGTCTCCTGGTTTTAGCATCGATCGGCCGCTTTATTTATTCAAGAACCTGTTGTTTCATGCATTCGCGTATGATCGCCTTTATCGAAAGAACAATTTTCTCCAAAAATCGGCCACGCGGTGCTTCCATCGAGCTTCAGATCGATATTCCATATTGTTCTATGCTATTCTCTATATCCACCGTGGAATTGATGAGGTGGTGGGCTTTGAGTATTTCTTCAGCGACTAGTGTCCATAAGAAAAGGTACTTTATTGCCATTACTTCGACACAGATCATTTAGTCTTAGTATATACTCTAGGTCTTTACTCTGAATTTAACTCTGACTTTATACTCTACGGCTCTCTCTCCCTTTCTCTCTTTCTCTGACTCCTTGTTCTGTTCCACATCACTCTCTATTCTCTTCCAAGCTACGTGCACTTCCCAAAACCACGCAGAAACTGAACCACGCACTCCATCCCAATCGCTCTTACACTCTTTAAAACATTTCTTCATTCTCACACCAGCCTACTTTCACACTCTCACACCACAACCACTCAATAATCGCCATCCATATAGAAAAACCGCTTTGATCCTCTCGAAACACGAAGTATTATACTCTCACCGCGTCACAACAGGGACGCATCGTAAATTTCTAACGCGAGTGAATAAGATTTTGGATAAACGCTCCCTACCCCGGGGGAGGAAAACAATGAGGTTTATCCGAGATAAATCGAGTCGAGTGGGACGAATGCTTAGCCGGCAACGGAGTTATTCTCGGAGCCAAGTCCGCCCGCACGGTTTTCGAGGGAACACTTCTCGGCGCATTAGGCAACGATTCGAAAGTTATAAGATCGCGAGGAATCTCGCGGTCCAGCAGCCGCGCCCGACTGCTCTGGATTTAGAATGGGGGCTTAATTAATGCCCCTACCGGTGCCGTAAATCTTCGGATTGTCTCCAGGAGCCGGTGCCGTATCGAGGTGTTAAATCTCGACGGCACGACGGCACACCAGGTGCTTCATCGTCCGGAAATGCGGTAAATGAGACGTTACTTGTGTACGCGCTCGTCGGTTTGATTTAAGGCGCCCGGTCATGGATTCTTACCTTCTTACTGAATTATTTCTGGGAATTATACAGCTCACAGTGCATCCGCTTTGATGTTTCGAGTTGAGGATGCTGCCAATTGACATTGCGATTGTTATTGGTTATCTCGAGGATATGGTGTAATTAAGAGGTATACCTCGTCCTGTGAAAAAGTATGAGAGTGAAATTATTTGGTAAAATATCGATATATTAGTATGTGATTTAAAAGTTACACGGCCAAGTAGAGGGTTAAGGACTCAAGTTTTTCGTATTTATCTTTCATACGTGAAATCACGTTGATCGAGAAATACTTCGACAGCACCGCGTGAAATAATAAGTAAGTATTTTTTAATAGTAACTATCGAACCAATGAACATGCTTGTCAAAAACGTTTTTCACAAAAATTAGACGACTATATGACGCACGAATTTTCAGTCGTCTCCTTCGTTATTCTGTTTTTTTCTTATATATATGTTGTGTACTTGAATATGTCAGGAGAGTACACGATAATTATATATTCGATCAAGATACAACTTAGATTCATAGATAGAGCTCGACTCTCGACCAGAAAAACGCCCATTGGCCATTTAGTCATGACTAAAATTCGGCTGAATAAATTGCCGAGCATAGTAATTATTCAGTGGGATACTGTTTTTGCGAGCCGACGCGGCGTTCTTCCCAAATATTGATCGAGGAATAATCAAATACTCCGGCAAATCGCATTTTGCCCCTGCAAAAACCCCGCGAGGGCGGGTGCGTTGACTTTGAATTGCATTCGCGGTACTCCATTCCTAGGTAAATGGCCAACGGTTAACTAGGAAGTTAGACCCACCCTGCATTCTTCCCCTCCAGCTTCCAGTCGAGTTACGACACGACCTGCGAATCGAATTACCCTGCAGGCTGTCGTGGTTATGTACCCAAACACGGTGGCCCACCTTCGAGATTTCGAATGTGTTCCTTTAATCAGCCGGCCTGATCGAACCTCGAGCTCGAGCACTTTTAATTCCAGCCCTTTTCCTCCCTCCCCGTGAAACCGTATCAATCGACGCAAACAACTTGAATTGCCTCGAATGCAAGGAGGAGGAGGAGGAGGAGGAGGTAACGACGATGGCATTAAACCCTCCTGGAGTCGTTGGAGGTAGCGGATCCTCGATCGAATTAAAACCCTTTGTATTCGGCCTGCTGCTCGAGGGATAATCAGGTAAAGATATCACGTACCTGTAGGATATTCACTACCTCCTCTTCTCCCTACTCGCTGAAAAAACAAGCACGAGTCAGAGTCTAATCGTCTACCTCGTTTAATTCGTGTACCACTTAGCGCAAGGAAGACTCGTTTCTAACCAATGGAGTTTGATAGATGAAACATTCCCTTCGAAGTCTGCTTAGCTCTTCTCGATCGCATCCGCTCAGTCTCCTCCATCCTAGGATCCTCGTTGAGCACAAATCGGAGGAATGGAGAGCGAAGGATGGTCGGCACTCGAGAGGCGAAACTCATTTCTATGGATCCCAAAACTTTTCCTCGGGCCCGGCTCTCTCCCTGAAACATTTATTCGGCCGAATATTTATTTTCGCGGGAACAGAGGGTTTCCGCGAAACACTGCCGCGGTCCTTATTGAAAGAGGTACGCAAAGCAAAGCGGTATAACGACGGTGAAACTAAATATTGCCGTGCAAAAGCATAATGCAGGGGGCGCGGGCGTTGATGTTACGTGCACGACGATTTATTTCAACGTATCAGGGTATGCGTTGTTCCTCTCGCTTCCACCCCCCCCCCCCTCCACCATCCTCCTCCTCTTTTCATACGCAAGACATCAATTCGCCATGCTCGTTTTTGCAACGCATTTGCCAGCCGCAAAAATATTTGCCACCGGCGCGGCCGCTGCTCCGATTTTATGCAAAGCTTAAACACCGACGCTGGATAAATACAGGTCCATGCGTGCTTCATTGTTTGCCAATGTTTTTCGACGGCCGCCCTTTTTATCCTCCCACATTGTTGATCCTGCCTTATAGCCTTAGCCGCGCCAAGGCACGGCGATAACCGATTCATTTATCCTGGCCGGAATTTACCACGAAGTTGCTCATTATTCGCCGCGATCGCTTTCAGAAAGTCAAACATTTCTCGTGCATTACGCGGAAAGTTAAAATGCACGGCGGGGATTTTTCCGCTTGTTTAAACGGGAGCGCATTTCGAAAGCGCGGCCCCCCTCGGACCGAGAAACCGGAGGGAGCCACGCTGGTAGCGCCAATCGGAGCCTCGGATTTTCCACGCGGAAGAGCCGTATTTACATCTCGACCATCGGCTCCGGATGATTTTTCACGTCGCGTCCGCCGGTTAGGAACTCGCTTTGACGAAACGGACGGCGATTCGCACTGCCAGCGGCCAGGCGCCATTCCGAGCGCGTTTATCGCCATGAATTTTGAAGAAGAGGAGCGAGAGTTCGAGTACCAAAGGCGACCGGTCGCTGGACGCAAAGGAAATGTGTTCTTTTGCCAAAGCACGTCCGCGAGAAACCTTTCGTCGAATAGAATTCTAACTCAAGTTGGAGAATCGAAATAAGTACGCGAATATCCAAGAATCAACGCCTCTTCTATGATCCATGCGCTAAAGGACTCTGTATTTTACTACCACGATGATAAACTACCAGGATAAAGATGATGATCAAGACGAGCCAAGTTAAAACGCATGCTATAATCAAGCAAGGAGTCGCGGTGGAGCTTCCTTATCGATCGATCGACCAGCCACGAACCACTTTTCCGACAGACTTTATCTCTTTTATGTCCCTCCTATCTCTTTATGTCCAACAGTCGTCCTGCACCGCTCAGCCGTTCTTGATATTTAGAGACAAAAAGGCGACGGGGAATTTCCTGGATAGGATCGCATCGATGGCAATAAATAACGACGCGCAGTCTTCGACGTGGAATCCCAAGGAGTTGAGCCACGGAAGGAAGGTCCGCAGTTTCGAAGGCGAGGCGCACTTTTCGATGGTTCTTTCCTCCCTCCAGAGGCGCGTAGCCACGGCAACCTGCAGAATCTTCGTAGCTCGCGGGCATTATATCCGACGTCGAAGATGGCTCCGCCGGATTACGGTTAAAATCGTGGCTAACAGCTGATAAAACGAGGGAGTCGCGGCTAACGCGATATCGGCGGAATACAGCGGTTGTATCGCGCGTGACTCTGCATGTTCAAGTGGCATTACTGCTATACACGTACGCTCTCCCGCCTTTACTTCCATTCTCGAGCTTACGTCACACTCCGGGCTTTCCACGCGGATTGATATAAGTGCGAGCCAGGGCTCCTCTGCTACTGGACGAGGGACGATGGATTTAAAATACGTCGGCAAGATTTTCCACGCGTGCATATATATGCGTATACGTGGCCTTCCAAAATTCACGTTATTTTATTGGATAACACGGCTTTAGAAAAAAAATTCTAAATTTTTTAATACCTTTAAAGTGCAGAATATAGAATTATATATGGAATAATATATCGAGTAAATGGCCTCGCTGGGTTTTGCTGTGACACGCACGCTCTTTCGTTGAAGTTTCGAATTGAATTTTGGGACAGCCTATATAATCATAGAGGAATAAATGACCTTGCTTAGAATCCATATCCAAGCTGCGACGTTCATGCAGTCATAGTTCATTACATATTAGGAGACAAACGATAATTATCTCGTTTAACAAGATTAATATTGAAAAGACAGACTTCCATCCTACAATTTTCCTGCACCTTATCCAGTATTCCCAACCTACAATCCCGCAGCTTTTTCCCGCACATCCACCAGGAGTATCTCAACAAATCTATTCCCAAATATCCTAGGGGCGAATTCTACGCCTTCCTCGAACCAAAGGTGACACTTGCCGCTGAATAATACATACCTGTTAATCATCCCCCGGCGATTAACTGGCGACCTCCCTGCGTCCGGCGAAGGATCCGCAGATTCGCAGGTCGGACGGATGAAAGCGGTCCTGAAATATCTAATGGATCGGTCCGTCATCGTGCGGGACCGAAATCCGATTACCGACATCAGAGGACGTTATTAGCCCGGCCTGCTAACCGATTCTGAATTTCTGATGAGCCTAGCTGCAGCCAGGCCGTCCCTCGGAGATGCCGCGTCATCTTTCCGGCAAGGGGCTCCGTTTGCGGAGAGAGACGGGATGATCCTTTTGACGAGCGGCGCGTGAATCGAGGGCCCTGCGCCCTTTTAGAATCGATCTTGAACTTCGACTAATCCCACGGTTATTATTCCATTATTGGCATTGGCCTTATGCAAGGCCCGATTCCCCGTCGGGCCGCACGTATGCCTCGTGCATACGATTTGCATGTCAATCCTCGGTCTCTTTGATCCGCCATAGTGCCGGATAACACATCGAGCCTCGTTTTATCCATGGCTCAAAGAATTTTTTCTCCATAACCAGGTTAGGACTTTGTAAGGGATCCCGACTAAGTGCAGCGCGCGTATTTGAGCCTAATTCGAGGACGCGCCGTAATAATTGATTTACGCCCGATATTTCTTTTTAATGGCGCCACGCCGTTGGAGGATTATTAATGCGCGCTCGAAAATTGGAGTTTGACGAGCGTAATACGGGCTGTACCGGGGGATAGAATTTTGATACCCTCGGCCTGAGAGCGTAATTATTGTCCGTTGAGCAGTGATATATAAAACGACGTTATCGCAACGAAGTTCGATATACCGGCTCGATGGAGGTGTGATTTTTGGAAATGCGGAAGGATGCGATCCCCCGATCGATATCATTACGCGATGATTAAATCTGCACGTTTCTGCAGTTATTCCGGGGCCGCTCGATCACCATCAAACCGGCTTCGCGCGTGCCATTTATTCGGTTGGGCCGTCGATCGTACAACTCAAAGTAATTGCCAGCGAATGCATAGTTAATTTGTCAGGATCCGTGACTGTACGTTGCCCCGGCTAAAGCGGCCGATCGATCAATTCGAGCAGCTCCCGCATCGATTCTGCAGCGATTCCGATTAAAGATTCACGGGCAAAAGTTGGGTTTGCGCGCACCAGCGGGGATCGTGGCGCGCGTCTTGAGGAGCTGCGATGCGGATGCGGCGCGCGCGCGCTCCCTGAAACGGGATCCTCGTCGACCTTGCGGGACAATTGCAGCATTTAAATGCACTTTAATTTCTTCGGAAGCAACTTTCGAAGAGTCGCCCTTTACCTTTGTTATCGGGCCATTCCCGGCCCCGTGGAAATTGCCCCTAACGGAATAACGACTTTCCGAGCAATGGGTTAATTAATTTCGAGGCAGTTAACGTAACCAAAGGGTAGCTCGACTAAACGATAAGTATACGTAATTAAAGGGTAACTCGTGACAAAAGCGTGCGCCACGTTCAATGAGTAACGCGATAATAAGAGCTCGTACCGCTCGGGAGAATCGGATTTTTGCGAAATTCCACGGCGGCTTTTTCGTCGATGATTCGGAAATCTTCAGGGATTGGCGGATAGAGTGTGTTAATAGTACCTGCCATTTTCTAGAGGTGTTTATGTATACGAGGTATGTACTGAACGAAGAAGACTATTAACCCAATAATTGTGGGACAGAATTTTGAAGCGGTATAAAAATATTGGAAGTAAGTGTTACGAGTGAACTTGGTTTGGATAAACGACGAATGATCCCACGCGGATTCCACGAATGTGAATTCGACTATTACTTCAACCTATATGCGTAGATAATCTACTGATTGAGGAATGAGTTCCTTTCACCTAATCGAGGCTGATAACGGATTAAGAAGAGATCTCGATGAATCGATAGAACGATTCACGCTCTGCAGTAGAACCATAGAAAATGTCAAACAGTGCACTTTTATTAGATACAGCGACTTTTCTAAGAAACGACTAAAAGCTCATTTCGAGCGCTTCGCTGGGTTTAGTGTTAAACAGACCAGATTGCTGCCTCCTAATTCCACATTCCTCTTGCAATCTGATTGTTAGGGAATCTCGAGCAATAACCGCGGCTCGCGCTTTAATCCCTCGCAGTCCGGCTCTATTTAGTTCCCTTAATCTTCGCGAATTGCATGCACGCAGTTTCGTTAATCGCCGAATCTCCCCCAACATTTCGCCCCAGAAATCTCTCGCCGGTTATTATACGCCCCTTCCCGGATATCCGCGGTTAATGCAGGATAAAGAGCCGCCGAACCGAGATATCACTGTTCTCATTTCCAATCCCAGGAAAACCGGCCGCCAAGCTCCACGCACCTCCAAGTGACGCGCCAGACGTATTCAATTTACTAAGTAAATTTCGAGGACAAAGTTCCATTATACTTAACTCGCAATTATCTCCCATACATAAGTATCCCGTCGCAGTGGCAAACGGCGGTAATTGCCTCCGCGAAACAACGTCCGTCTAACGTGTTTTCAATATACAACGAGAGCACCGGTTTTATCGAAACTTTCGCAATTAACGTACAACCCACTTACGCGCCCTTCCTGCAAATACCCCTTAAAGGCTCACCAACCTATACAGGTACTCCACATTGATTTCACCCATTTGCAAATCAAACTCACCTTCTCGCCAATCCAATTCCATTTGCAAAAGGGCGAATCCAATATGAAAACCCGGCAGAGGGGCGAACGAGGAGAGCGGTCCGAGTCCACGACACCTGAGAAACTCGAAAAGAAAAAATCCGCGAGCGCGAAAGGCACCAACAAAAGCTCACCATCCAGTCGATGTTGCGCGAGGAAAGCCGAGAAGTCGATTATAAAATCCGCGGCGCGATGATTCGAAAGAGCCGAGCGGATCGCGGTCTTAATCTCGCGGTATCCAGCCTCTTGGCCGCGTCGCATCTTTCCCCGGCTTCATGAATACGTAAGAGGCGTCAAGGTGCGCGTGCCGGTGAGCCAGGCGCGTGCTCTTTACAAATGCTACCTGCGGGCCCATTTATCGATCTCCCAGGGATACGGAGAGCTTTCCATTAGCGGCGTACCAAGGCGCCTGTGTGCGTACCATGCGAGTTTCATCGATGTGCATTTACGCCGCACGGTCTTGCCTATTGTAACCAGCCAATTGCAGGCGAGGCAGGCCCTGGAAACGTGGACGTGGCTCTTACTTACCCGCGGCAATGTACATTGCATTCTCAGTCGGCGCATTATATCGGCACGAATCGGCAAGGGCCACGCACGGTGCGTTGCTCGCGCGCCGCTTATTCGCGATTCTGCGTACGAGCCCGGCCCAGGATACTTTGCCAATTACGCCTCGGATGCTTCGATTTCCTGTATTGCACGGTAAACGCATCGCGGAGGATCGAATCGATTATTTGGGGATTAAATCGTATAGCCTTCTCTAGAGATTCTCTCTGATTTTTCGTGCTTCGCGTAACGATTTATTGGATTATAATGGATATTATAATTTATATATATATATACTATTATTTATTTTTTTTTATATAACTTAGTTGTGTATATTTATAGTACTATACATACTTTATTACGTTAGACTTCTACCATGGCCAATAACGCACGATACTTTAAACCATAAATTCATAACCAGTTTTCTAGGATAAAGCCCGAATATAGGAAAAAATCGAGGCAAATCCTATAGCCAATATATATTTATATAAACATTTCTCTATCCACTCTCTCTATAAAGCACGCGTAAAAATTCACCTAAAATATAACCGAGGATTCCACTATTAAAAACAAGCAATCAAATATCGAATTTTATATTTAAGCGTAAAAATACGTCGAAAATATAACCGATTATTGGACTATTAAAAACAAGCGAAGTAAATATCCAATTAAAACATCAAAACCGCAGGAGTATAAAATCGAACAACGCCCACACCTGTAACACGATCAGTTCACAAAAACACGCAGATTTCCTCGATGCAAACAGAGCAGCGAGAAGCGTGGTTCGAATAATCAGAAACAAAGCGACTTCCGGGATCGTGCGATAAGAAGCAGAAGTGGACCGCGAGAAATCGGCGTGGTTTACACCAGGATTTCGCTGGGAGCTTCGACAGGTCGGCAGGTTGGTTTATTGGCCTCGAGAAATTAGCGGGGCCCTGTGCGTGGCGGGGCGGCAGCCGTTTTGGGAAAGGGGATTTACGACAAACGACCCACTCCATCGACTTAAAACTACTTTGGCCCGAAATTGTCAGTCCCGGAAAGCCGGCCGTCAGAGGCGGCGCTCGCAGCTGCGAAGCTTTTCAGCCGTGAATCTACGGTGTCGCATTTCACTGCGCTTCGACGAGCGGAATTGTCCCTCCGCGATGGTCCGTTCAAGGAGAGGACGCGGGACGATAAGCGGGTGGGCGTCGAGCGTGATACGGATAATCGACGAGGAAGGAAAGTATCGAAAGAGGAGCGGCGCGTGGAAATGAATTCCTGCTAAGAGCGGATGCATCCGTGCGTTTGGCAACTGTTAATCGAGAATAGCGCGCGTCTCGACTGTTGTTGTAACGCCTATCTTCTTGAAAGCGAGCGAAATTGTACTGCGGACCTTTGCTTGAAAGTTAGCCTCTACTATTTGGCCACGCGCCGTGAATGAGTTTGAGCGAAGTTACAAGTTCGAGGGAGGGTAATTCGGTCCGCAGTTAATAATAAGGAAAGGACGGAACTGATTATTTATTTCTTAACGACTTTCAAATGTGGTGCTTTAAGGGCCACGGGTACTTATTTTTGGAGACACTTTTTTCTTCGGGGATAAATTAGTTAATCGAGAGGGATTGACGAGGTGAGATGATTAAATTGCTGATACGTTTTCTAGGAAAGTAAATATAATTGTTTATACGGGCAGTTATCGGAGAGTTACGCGTTGGAATCCTTAAAAGCAGGAGAGAATATGTATACGAGTATGTAGTCGATGTAAATAAATATTGGATACATCGTCGAGATTTTTGTTATCGTCCAGATTTCTGCGTTATTGTCGCGCTCGTGGGTAATCAAATAACAGAGTCGAAAGCGTGCGCGTCGAGGCGAGAATTTCAAACGGCGATGAAACTTTCAGGAGCGAAAGCCGTATCGAGGGAATTTTTCAAAATTTCCTCGGCTCGCTTTTGCGGCCGTTATCGGCCCTGCGATTCCGCGGATTTGCGTAAATCCCAGCGTGAAAGGCTTTCACCGGCGACGAGCCAATCAATGTAAATCGCGTAAGAATGGCGAACGCAAGATACATTTTCCAGAAGATCAACAACACTTTATCGAGGCAGCCAGAAAATATCGCCAAACCCCAAGGAATTCCGCTTAAAGCCGATCCTGGAAATTAAGAGAAATTCCAACCGCGGCTTTCTTCGACATTTTTAAAGCGTCTTAAAAATAACTTGGCATTTTAAAATAATCACGCGCATTCGTGCTGTTCATTACTAATCCACGCGGTACAATTAAGCCACATTTACAATTCTTAAATACTTCCAGAGCCGACCGCCTGTTATTAACTTATCACGCGCTATTAAGCTACACCGAAAGTTTACGATTGTGAAAACCTCTTGGATCTCATTATCCACGAGCGGCCTTTACCTATTATCGAGACAATTGTTGGCTCCGCGACCGTTAAGATCGCGTACACACGATTCCCTAACATTAACCCATGACCCACTAAGCGATCGCGTGCTTAACCGAACATTTAAACCCCGTATTAATCCTCCATAACCCAAGTTTATTTTACATCCATACCCCTCGGCTCTACTTTCGCCTCGATTCTCCCCCAACTCTATCTTACAAAACGAACCAAAAGAAAATACAAAAAATCCCCTCACCAATCATAGGACGGCTTTTCGATCAACGATCCATAAATCTCCGCAGAAATTTCACTCGAAATCGGTCTAAGTGAATAAAAGAGGAGTCGTATGGAGCTGACTTCTGGCTCATCGTTAAGACGCGTATTAAGTTCGCTGTCTCTGCTTTTCGCGCGACAGACGAAATACTTCGACGCGCCGTATGGAGAGCTTTCTCCTGGAAGGCCCGGCCTCCGCCAAAGCGTTTTTCGCGCTCCTCTCGATCCGACGAAGGCCGTTCATCACCGCGTAATTGCCGTATAAGTCTCGCAGGCAAGCTTTTTGGGGGAGCGCCGCGCCGGGACTTACGCGCTTAGAAAAAGGAATAAATCCTTCAAAGGATTATTTCCATTTTGAGAGAAACGCCGGGAATCCTCAGATGATGTACGAGGCAGCCTCGGGGGGGATGATCTCGTACGCGTCTAAATGCAAGGCGAAGATCGGTGCGAAAACCTCGAGAGTGTCGCGTCATATTCTGGAGGCGATGATCTCTCATCGAAATGACGCTTGGTGCGGGTAGGAAAAATTGTTTTAATATTATTCAGGGAAACTGGATGCTTTGTTCATGATTGTCTACGTGCTTGGAATTATTTATGTGTTATATTATAACGTCCTTGCAGGGAAGTATTCATGTAAGGAGTTGTTTAAATATTTTATCGTTTAATATTCTTAATATATTATCTCTATATTTAATATTCTTTTATACATTATCGTTCAAATATATCGTGTCCAGGATTATTCGAAGCTCGAGAGCGACTTCCTTCTTGTATGGAGGATGAAAAGAGATTTTCGCTAGCGTGTATTCGCAAATGCTATTACCTGTCGTATCGAATGAAAATGAGGCGCGTGGCGCGATGAAATATTGATTTTTCGCGAATGAGGAAAATGTGTGATTCGTCGAAGAAACGAAGGGTTTGATTGAATTTTGTAGAACGTTGTATTGTACGTAGGGAGAACGTTTTTCGATTCCTCGATATGAGTAGAATACCCTTCCAGTTTCGACTGTCTATTTTAGAATGACTCTGTATAAATAGGAATTTATACCGTTTTCTGGGCTTACCGGTCACAAGCGACTTCGATAAGCCGATGTTATCCTTCGATTTCGAACTCACAGTGGGACCATCGAACCTCTCATGGCTTTAAATTAATACCGCGCTATTGTCCTAGCACGTACCCGTCGCCAAAGAGGATTCAATCCCCGATGGAACCTGGTGAAACAAATTGATCAGTTCCCGACAATGGTCTCTTTGTCTCAAAAGTGTTAATCCTCGTATTGCACCGATAAAGCGTAATTGGTCTCCAATGGTTTCCTTATTCATTAAAAACCTTACGGTTGCTCGAGCTGACTGCGCGATTTTTAAACCCTTTGGCATCCAACGTTCCGGGACCTTCGCAACTCGGATCATAACTCATCGAGTTAATTATCCACGCAACAAAAAAAAAGAAAGAAAATTAAAAGATAAGAAACACACAAAAGTAGGAACAGCCAAATGCACTTTACAAATACATATTACAGCGTTATAATAATGCCCCAAATAAGTAGGAAAAAAGACAGGAAAGTTTTCACAGCTATTCGAGGATCGTTTAATCCCTGGATACTAATTAAAACTTACAGAGTACCCAAGCTCCAAGTCGGAAGGTCGTTGATCATCGATTTTTCATAAGTAGGTCGTAAAGGCGATCAGAACCATCGTTAAGTAATTAACACACACATACACACTGAAAAAATACTCCATCGACAATCTTCTAAGTAGCTACAAAACTCAATTTGTGGCCACTCAAAATTCGAAAGACCATCATACGCGTAATCCAAGAATCGACAAACCGTCGAGAAACCAAAAATATTCTCCAAAGTCAAGCCAATTTCTCCACGCGCGATTACCAAGAGTATTCGAAACCTCCAAGAGACGCGAGGCGTGTCTCTGGCGCCAACTCCAAGATCGCTTAACCCTTAAATACTGATTATAAATTAAAGGCAGACGTTCCAGGGGGCGGCGGCCCAAGTGTTCAGCCCCTGTCGCCTTTGGAACGCGACTGGCACTTAACTCCGATAGCGCTCGATCGGAGAAACATCGCGAGGAGGAGGAGGAGGGGGAGGAGATAGGGGGTTAATTTATTTATAATTTTTATTCCCAGGAGCCTCGTTATCCGTCCTTTGTGCAGCGGCATCCGGGGCCTTTCTTTGATCGGCACTATTACCATAATCCGCCCCATTTCGATTCAACGGGACTCCATTGTACTTCGGACGGTCCGTAATGATCCATCAAAATTCCTCGAGTCCTGGAGGATCGCGCCTGGATCGATCGATTCCTTGGAATAAACGGCCAGTAATTCCGGGAGCATAAAGAGAGTGGAAAAACGCGTCCTTGTTTCATTACGCGACCGATTCTGGCCCGTTATCCAGTGCCATTCACTTTCTCCGCTGGCATTTGCATTTTCATAAATATCCTCTCGGAGGGCGTCTTGATTTTTCTACCATCGAGGATCCGGGGTTCGCCTCGTTAGAACGCTCCTTTCGTTCGATGAAGGAAATTTTCTTCGATTTTGGTAAAGGATAAATACTTCTCGGTTCTGGTTTTTTTCTTTTCTTCCTTTCTTTTTTCTTTTTCTTCGACGAGGCGCTTTTGTCGCGTTTATCCGTGTTTAGGTATCGTGGATTATTCTGGAGAGTGGTGATCAAGGTAATACGAAATGTCAGCGCCCCTTTCCTTTAATCACTCCTTTGCTCAGGTCAGCGGGACTATTTCACTTCGACTTACAACCAAAGGGGACTATTAATAAACGATGATACGAGGAAGAAGGGTGACGAGCTCGCGAGCGAAACTCGCCAAGTTATACATTAATTCCTCGTCCTCTTCTATTTTCAATAGCTCCCGCCAACTACTAATGAACAACCCCGCGTAAGGAATGAAATTAAATCCCAGCGCTAAGGACAATTAGCGAACAACGAAGATCCAAAGAAACCATCGGGAAAGAAAAGGACGTGAAAGGACTTCATTACAGGAGCAAAACAAATATCAAATATCAAATATCAAATATCAAACAAATATCTCCCAACATCGTTGCGCATGTTTTATTCGCGAGGCTCATAACGAACCTGAGCCTTCGCGCTCCAAATTCTCTGTCTTACAAAAATATATATTGCGCGACCCTACGCGATCATTACTCCGGTCTGAGAAGACGCTCTTCCCCAACTGCTACTCCCAGCAAAGGGTTAAACTCGTCGATAATCGACGCGCAGCCTCGAAGCGCCATTCTCTGGGAGTATTTGGTGTAGCTTTGGAATCTCGCGCCATCCCTCTGAATGATCCTGAAAGGTTTCGAGGGAGGGTGGCGCATTGTGAGGAGGTAAGACGAGCGACAGCGGTGCAGGCGCTGGCCCTGACCGGGGCTGGAATTTCTTTCAGGCCTGGAATTATAAGGGGAGGCCGCGGCAAAGGAGGAGGAAGGAAGTCCGCGTGAAAAGTGTGCCGACTTTTTATTACTCGCGTCTTCATCCAGCGCCGCCGCCTGCGATTCGCCGGATGTAAGGAGCGTTTTATCCATTAGGCGCGGCCCGCCTAAGGCCTACGCGCCTTTCAAGCAGGCCGCGGAAGTCATCGAGAGGGAATTCAGGCTTGAAAGATCGAGGGCCGCGACACTCGCATTGAAGACTATTCAAAACGCGTTTAACGCTGGCGCTACCACTTTCTGAGCCATGTCCGGGAGGCGAGAGAGGGACGAAATGGAGGACGAGAAAAATGACAAACGAGGGGAGGGGCGGTAGAGTAAATGGTAATGAATTTATGTAACGATCCACGTGGAGTAATTATATCGCGAAGGATCTCAGGAAGTGCGCCAGCTGCGGAGTTTTTCTAAGGAATACATTTTTCCCGCTCCACCTTGGCGCGAGTTGGTATATGGAGCGAGTAAGGTGCCCCGTTAGAATATGCTAATAACGATAATGATCGCGAGTCGAATGTAGGGAAATTCGAAATTAAGAGCGGAAATATGCAATTACGAGATATCACAATGCGCCGCTCCTCGTGCAAATACCGCGTTGTTTGTAAACGTTACGTGCACTTTTTAATAAAGAATCACTTCCCGGATGCATTATACATCGGAAATATCCCAGCGCGGGTTTCAGCATTCGTATAAATGAGGATGTGTTATTTGCATCGGAATTTTTTCTGACGTTTTATACTTTTTAAGTGTATGGAAAAAAGGAAAACTGGAACCGGACGCGTATTGAAGTTTATTTCCAAGCTAGCAATGACTCGAATATTTCCTTGACTCCTACGCTCGTTATTCATCCTTCGATTTCACGTGATCGCATTAAATCTCCAAGCGATCTTTGCATGAAAACTTTTCGATAGCGCGACCACGCGTCCCTGGCGATCTTTCCTCTTTGGCTCGGTGCAAAAGAGAGCAAGGTGGAAAAGGCAAGCGGGGAAAACACGGGGTGGCGGCGCACGAAAGGGAGTTCGACCCAGTTTTATTTTATTAATTAGTATTCCCCGAATCCGGCGGCATCCGCGATGAAGGCCGAGGGCTCCTTCGGGCCGGCGTGTGTAATTAGAGGTAAGATGAAAGGCGGTTCGTGCGCAGCGCGAAATAAGGCTGCTCCCGGCTTTTCAGGGCGCCAATCCTCCGAATGTTCGATTCGACGATCGTGGAACGTCGCGACTCCCTCCTCAACTTTCTTTGGAACCTTACAAAATAATAAAAAAAAAAACAATCCACAGAACTGGATTTACACGAAACCCTCGATCATCCTTAACACTATTCCTACCTGCCATTTTCCAGACAGATTTAAATGTACTCGATATATCCTTAAAGAAAAAGAGGACGAAGGAAAAATGTCGATAGATTAATTTATCGATCCGTACGCTGCGTGAAAATCATGAAAAATCTCAGAAGCGATTTCGCGCCTCAAAGTTCTACGATTTTTCAAAGAAATCACTAGGTCATTTGACCGCTCGTAGTAGGAATAATGTTAAAGACGTCCCCGATAATCCAAGATCCCTCGAATCCTCATCGATCACCTTCGATCATTTCACGAACCGCCTTTTCGATCGCCCTTCAGAAATCCAGACGCCAACCCTTTTTTTCCCCCAGCAAAAGTGACTCGAAACTTTATCACGCGTACAGACGCACAATAGGTACTTCCACGAGGAATATCTCCCTGATAAACCGAGCGGCGCTCGTTCAAGTGCCTCGCGTTTCCCGAACAATTCCGCGGAACTCGTGAAAATCCTCGAAACTTTCCATACCGTTAGTACGTTAAAATCACTTTCCAAGCATCGCACCCGGAGGACTTTCCTCCAAGCGAATTGCCAGAGGCCGATCCTGGCGGGTATCCCCGGCGCATGCGCATCGAGCCTCCGCGTCCATCCAGCCAATTGTCCTGATCAGCCCTCGCTCCTGGCGGCTGCGCTCCATATGAATAATCGAACGCGGCCAAAAGTTGAGCCTGGAACTATCCGATACTGGCGTATACCTGGAGGACCCGGGATGCTCTCTACGTCGTGGCCCTCCTCTGGCATCAATCGACATCGGCGCTGCTCCAGTTCGAGCAGCCTGGGGTTTATCGATGGCGTGGCGGGCGAGGAGCTGGCGGAAATTTGGGACGCAGTGACGCGGGCTCTGATTAAATACCATTCTTCCGCGCTTGGTCTCGCGTGTGCCCCTCTGAGCCTCGAATGGACTTTAAACGAGGGCCGGGTTAGACCGAAACATCGAAATTTCCGGCGTTAATTTTACGGCCCGGCCCATCGCTCACGGGGGCTTTCGGGAATTTATGAACGTTTGCCAGGGGATGTAGAAGGAGCATCGGAGTTTCGTGGATGATGAGAGGGATGTGTGGAGGAGGAAGGAAGGCGGTGAAATAAGCGGTACGTAGAGGGGATTGGAATTGGTCGGTTGTTTTTATTAATGTGTTCTGTGTACTGGAGATATTTCTAAAAGGGTATCATTGGTTCTTTGTTAATACAAATGTGTTCTGTGTACTGGAGATGTTTGTCTTGCTCAGTGGATTAAGTAATAGTTGCTGATCTGGTCTTCACGAGCAGTGATATACTGTTTATCAGCGGTATATCACTCCTCGCGAAGACCACGTCGATGATTATTAAAGTAAGTTAAAGTTTGAAACGCTGATGGAAGTAAGAATTCATTGGACCCAATATTTTCTCGACTGCGAATAAAGGAAATGACATCGCTTGTTTTGAGTGTCTATGATTTCTTTGACAAATACATCTTGTATATATTTAATGTTATAAATGGTGACTTAAAGCTCTCATTTCGTGTCTTATTTCTGAAAAACATAATCCGCGATGGAGTATCGGGGGTTAAGGTGTGCAAGTGCCATGGTCGTATTGCCGTGCCAATATATCGCGATATAAGCCCTGATACTTTGTTGCGACCGCGTCTGTCATCGGTTAAGTGCAAGTTAGCTTTCACTGGCTACGCGTATATTCCTTCCATTATATTTCGCGTTTATATCTACGGACAATGTGGGAGATATCGCATACTTCCCCGGTTTTCCATTATTGTCCCTCACTCAATACTGCAGTAACTCGATACAAGTCGAACTCAATAGCGTGCAACGCGGACCGTGCACGTTTTATTCCGCGAATTAATATTTCGTTCAGCGAATATTGATTTACGGGAATCACGTGAAGAATATCTGCTCAGTTCATCGAGTATTTGATCGAAGCCCCCTCAATGGAACACCGTATACACCCGCGTAGCCATATCAGAGGCACAGTATCGTTTTATGTGCATCAAGGAAAAAGGATTCGTCGTGCCAAAAAGTATTATTCCTCTATGAAAACTCTGGATAATGGCTCTTGATAATACAATTTATGAGATTTAATTACTTTAATCAAGTAAACACATACAACAAGGCGAAACACGTGCTTACGAATATATCCAAAATGTCTTCAAGCGAGTCCGCCTTCTTCTATTCTTCTAAACTCCAAGATGAACACCAATGGTGTACATTAACTCTCACTAACTCGATTACATTTCAATTACTCCATCACACTGGATTTCTCGATTATATAGAAAGCCAAGCCTGAAAATAACCTCGCGCATCGGACATTCGCCTTTTGTTGAAATTACACAAGTCCGCGGGCGATTATAAAAGTGTATTACTCTTAAGCAATACCAGAATTCTCCGGTGGTATCGCACAATTCATTTCCAACTCGTGGGTCACTCTTCCTCCCTCCAGGGCCGTATTTTTTTTCAACCGCCAGCCGCAGCTCCTGGGTGACAAAAGTGTCATCTTCAATCGGGCCAAACGTGCGAAATCCTTTCAAACCTTCAGGACGGATCAGACGTGCGGACGACACGTGTGTCATATGGAACCGCGGGGCGAGCGAACCGCAGGAATTCGTACAATCGGGAAAATCCGGAAGCTAAATTACGACAGCATAACGTCGGGGGGAATTGTCAGGACGGCGCCGCGCGGATAACGGGATTAATTCGGTCGTTCGCCGTGGAAATTAGAAGGAAGCTTCGCCAGGGTGAAAAATAAGAGACCGCGGCTAATTGAATAAGAAATAATCCGCGTTTCTGGCCGCGATGAATGTCAATGTGCTTCGCTTGCTTCGAGGAGAGGGACGTCTTTTCACGTCCACTTTGCGCCGAGATTATCGTTCCGGAGGTTTGAGAAGAAATGATGGGGTCGTTTAAGGGAATATAGAGATTCCATTAACCGCTACGCTGGTCGTCATTTTGAGGACTGGAACTGTAGAATTAATCAAAATAAGTGGTCAGTCGTTTTCTCTTTTTTTTTCAAAATTGCAGTGCTTCATAACGATGCATCTTCTGAGCCATTATTTTATTTGCCATTATTTTCATGCGATATTTAGATCGTTGTACTGATTTATTTAGACTTCCTTTTGCTCTCTATTTTTTCCTTATATGTATATAGTGTTCTGTATATGCCCTTAAAAAAGTCGGGATGAAAAAAACCCAGGATTAAAGAAGACATATTCAAATTTCTTCCAATTAGGGATCAATATGTCCTCTTATCTAAATCGAAATATTATAAGATCAACGTTGTTGGTACATTTGCCAAAACATCGAAAACATTTTGCTTCAACATTTATTATAAATATTATACAACAACACGAATCTTCAGAGTCACGTGAGCCTCGAATACGTGCAGAATTAGGTTCAAGGCCACTCCTTCGAGGATCCTCGATTACCAGTATTTTCCAAAGTGTTCCCCTTGATTTGAGCATTTCTGTGCACAATGGCACGGCGATACTTTAAATCCAATGGCGCGAGTTTCTTCCGACCAACGAGGTGGTCGATTTCGTGACGGTGAGATATTATGTACGGCGAATAAACCGGCCGCGGGAAATGCAGGTATTTTGCGCTGAATTTACATAAATGCTCGAAATACCGACCATCTGAATCATCGGTGTAATAATATATACGGGCATACGCGCGGTACCCCGGCATCCATTATTCAATGATGGGATCGATAATGCAAAACAATGTAAAAAGGATTCCGCCGGCGCGATTTTCGGGCGTTCCTATTTTCAGATTTAAAAATAATTAACTGCCAATTCGCATCGATAATGGAATCGCGCTTTATTGCCCGCGCGCCGCGGTAATTTATTATACTTTTTGGTTTGGCGCCGCGTTCTGCCTTGAAAAACGTATCGATATCAAGGTTGAAAAAATTAGACTCCACGCGAGACACGATATTCGTACGCTTACGCGACCTGCTTTTTTTTGAAAATCGCGATTTGAATTCGCGTACGAAGGCAAGTGGACTGCGAAGGTCACGCAAGCTTTGCAGATCGATGAAGCGATTTAGAATGAAACACTGCCTCGCGATCGAAGGATCGTAAATAGGCTTCACCCTAATAAGAAAATAGATACCAATACCATATCATTCTAAGGAATATCCGCACGTCATCGAGAAACTAAACGATCGTTTCCTTCGTCTTTCGCCTCTCTCCCTTTCAACCTTCCTCCCACCCTCTCGTGCTCTCCACACGCAACTCCTTTACACCACGCATACGCACACTCCCAATACCCTCCCAGACTTGACCCAAACACCCACACACTCCCTACCTTCCACACACTCCTCCCTTGTCCACCAGCGTACGATTAAAAAACGATCCACGCTCCTATAAAAATCCCTATAAACGCACCGCGCGCGATTCGAGTGTGCAAAATCCCCTTTTCTCCCTTCAAAAGTCCCACAAACAAATTCCCGTGGATATCCGGCGCGCGCTTCGAGCGTCGAAAATCCCCTCGGAACTTCAGGAGTCAAAGGAGGCCTGGCGAGCGACTGCAGGAATCATCGTGGCTGGCGCTGAAAAGCACAGCGAGTCCGGCGCTTGGCTTTATGATTTCGCAGCGGGGCAGGGCCGCACAAAGCCGTTTTAATGAATTTGGTCAATTTGATCGGTATCCGCGTATTTATTTGCACCGCACACAAGTGGCCCCGGGGAGCGGGAGGGGAAAGGGTGTTGGACAGTCGCGGTGAGGGGGGGGAAGAGGGGGCTGACGACCGCGCAAAAATATCGGCCCGCTATCCAGGCTGGCTAACATTGAATTCCCACGGTAAACCATCGGGCGCGTGCCGCGCTGGGGAAAAAAACTGTCCCTTTGGCAGGAAATCATACGCTTCCTGGGGAGCGTGCGTTCCAATTACGGGGGCACCGGTAGTTTACCAAATGAAACGAGCCGCCCGTGGAGATCGTAATGCGCGATCCCTTCGCGCCGGATCCGCGAGGAATTTTTGGGTGGCGAGGAAATTCGTCCGAACGGTCGAGGCTAAATGAAGCTTCGTTGGATACGAATGCATGGTACTTTTTATTTATATTAACGTTAGAAGTGCCAGCCACTTCCTGGGCATATTTAGAACACCATATATAACTTTTAAAAAAGGGGGGGAGTAAAGGGAAACTTTGGTAAATCAAAATGATGATCCAGATACTGCGTGAGAATCATGGAAAGTCTCGAGAAATACATCGTTATGAAGTACTACGATTTTTTAAAGAAAGGACTGACCAGTCATGTTGGCCACCGGAATAATTTTCGAGCTGTAATGATACGAAGATATTATAATAAACCGCGCTGCTACTATTTTTAGACTCTCCCCCACTGTTCTCTTCTTCTTTTAAAAAAATATAAAAGAACATCGAAGTGATTTAATCGCGTTTGGGACATTTTCTTTATTTATTTCGCGTGAAAAATTAGGTAAAGTAGTTACATAATGAGCATACATTGTAATATCATCGACAACGATCGAATTCGATTCGTTAATTACTGTCTGGCTGTACACGGTCTTCCTTATTAAATAGTGCTCCGAGGTAATCGCGATGTCCCGATGAACGTAGAAAATATCGAATCGAAAATTTCTGATGCCTACGTTAAATGAGGGCTGCTTTAATTAATATCCGATACTCCCGATGCCCCCCTCGTGCATTCACGAACGCGCCTTTAATTTAATTACGAAATCATTACATACCTGCCGATATCTAGCAGTGTCAAACGTAGCCCCGAGTGGACATTGACTATCGGTTATCAAGATCCATCGTCGTGTTGCGTACAGCTGTTGAAACAACGTATCAATTAACGTCTGGGTATCAGCATAATTTATCGCAAAGATTCACGTACCGTGAGCAATGCTGAGTCCATAGCCAGCCAGCGGCGAATGACGAATCGACCGAAGGAAATTATAATTCATGCCACCGCTGGTGATGTCGTTTATCCACGTCCCACTAGCGTGCTCTTATATATACATATATATATATGTGTACAAGCACGATTTTATTGTCGCGCTTATACTGGAATACAAAACCAAGTAAGATTTTCCACGCGTTTTCCAGCCGAGCTTCGGTCAAGGGGGAAGAATAATTCTAAGGGAAGTACGTTGTGGAAAGACTAAATCGTATTACGCGTGGAATCGATTTGGAAGCCACGCTCAAGCGAGCATCCTTTATTTGCCTCGGCATCGAAAGCCTATAATTCCTCGAAACGAACACTTTGAGGCCAACGTACCTGAGCGCTTCACTTTGGCGCTGGCGCCGAGAGAGGGTGGAGGGGGGAAAAAGGAGGGAAAAAATCTGAGCAAAGAGAACCTTTCTCGCGGCACACACTTTCCACGAGCGCCTATTTATAAAGGGCCCGAATCCGCGGACGAGGGGAGAGGGTAGGGGGGTTGAGGGGACAGGGAAGTTTTCCTCCTCGGCGATCATCAAGGACCGAAACCATTACGCACCGTCCATCCACCGCGAAAGCTTTTTTTCACCCTTCGTGCTCGAGAGCAGGATCGCATTCCCGGGATCATTAGTCCGCGAATTATTTGTCAGGCCTGCCAAACGACAGCCTATAAACGACGTCCGTCCGAAGTTCGACCCTTCGCCTGCTAAGGGAGAGGCGCGCATTGATATTCTGCCCTTCCGGGACATCGAGCAGGCCGGACGACTCGAGGAGCATCGCGAATGGATTCGATACTTCCGCTCGATGGTGTTTGTCGACTCAGGAAAAAGCGAGCCTTGCAATGATTTAATCGTCTGGATTAATGAGAAAAAAGCGAGCCTTGCATTTTGTCTATATATATATTTTTTTTGTACATCCACTATATTCCATCACGTCGCGGATTAATTCAATCTTAATGCACTTTTAGCTTCAGAAGAACAAAATTATTTATATTTATAGAATTACATATATATAGACCTTAGAGAATTCATTTTATACATATAAATAATTTCGCTCTTTTGAAGCTAAAAGTGCATTAGGATTGAATCAATTCCCGACGCGATGGGATATAGTGGATATGCCAAAAAAATATTCAGGTTAAGTATAACCATTGCACTCGTCATAAATCAATGACCTATCCCCCAAATATTTAAGCCACACTTCCTCCTCGCGTATCCTTCTCGCATCGCAACCCAGGACCGGCGCATCGTCTGGGCCAGAACTCTGCCTTATTATCGTCTGGAACGATGAGGTAAACGGCGATTTGGTGAGATCAATGGGATCAATGAGTCGAACGGCTGCGATCGAGAGCGAAGGAGGTCGAGGTAAAAACCGGTGGCACGTAGAAATCGCCAACCTCCATCCACGATCTTCTCCGTCTTCTACGATGGCTGGCCTCCTTCTTTTTGTTCCCCCGGCCTTCCAGTCGCTCATTATCGTAATCGAGAATAATTTCTCAGGCCGCGAGCCTGGGACGGCTTACAAGACCGATCCTGGACGAGATTGGGGTCGGTTAAAATCGGATACAAAAGGCTGGCGCTGCCAGGCGTCGAAGGAGGATGGAAATAGAGGAATAACGATTTTCAGGAAAAAAAATCTTGAATCCCTTATTTTAAGGTACATTAACATATTTTTGGTTAAATATCACACCCACAACTTTGCTTCCGCCGGTTCTTCTTTACTCCGAAATTTGAAATTTAACTGTAAAAAAAAACTGGTTATACATTTATGATCCAGAGTATTGTCGAATACCTAATATATATTCCGCTTCGCTTATGAACACCTGATACAAGTATTTAGACAATCTCTCTTATGACGTTGAGTAGAGTTCGAAGCACCAAAGAATTTTTCCTCGAGAAACAAAAGAATATTTTAAACATCGATCCACGCACGTCATTGGCCCTTTTATTTAATATATTCCTTTAACGTTTCATATAATGCTGGTTTATTTATCTATGCGATATCGTACCGCGTAATCAACGTGCTTATTCCTTGTCCCAACGTCTTTATTAATTAAATTCTAAAGAAGGCCGGGGAGAAGTGGTCGGAACGTAATCTTCTTTACGCTCATTTCCTCCCCCCTCGTGAATGGACCAACAACGATTTGGGTTATTGTTATCCAGCGCGCGAGGAAAGATTGGCAAGGCCCCGGAAAAATGTTTCGCCGCCCTCTTGGATCTCTTCTTCGTTCTGGTAATTGAAGGAGGAGAATTTTTAGATGCGCATTTATCGCTTGTCCTCCTCCGCGAAGGGACAGACGAGTCATTTTGCCCCTCGCGGGGCCAAGGCGAATCGCAATTTCGAGATTGCTTTGAGAGTCGGAGCGGTGTTTTATCGCGCGGCCGCTTTCGTTAATTTTCCGCGCTGCGTGAGCGACAAGGGAGCTTCGAATCGAAAGAAATTTCCGTCTATTTATTTTCGTTTATGAAATCGAGCCCCGGAGCGAGAAGGAGGTACTCCTGGGCAACCATTTTGTACAGGTTTTGTACTCCGGCTTCACCCTTTTGCACTTCAAATTCATCCCTCAGGAAATCAGATTTGCTCCCTTTGCAAATCGAGTTCACCATTTCACAAATAAAATTGATCTTCTCGGAAGTTAAGTGTTTTTCCCCAAGAAAGGTTTTCAAAAATTCCATTTTATACAGAGAATACCTTGACGAGCGCAGGAGGGTGAATTTACTCGTGCAAATCGCAGAGTTTGTCCTGCAAAATCCTTTTAAAAATACCTTTTAAAAAAGCAAAACTGCACTTCGAATTTGAAGAATACGCGCGAGATTCGAGTTTGCATTTACGCCAGGCGATATTCGTCCGTTAATCAATAGCGCGAAGTCAAAGTCGCCTCGAAGATTAACGCTTCACCGAGGACGCGAGAGGAGGTCTTCCTTAATTTTCTACGCTATTACTCGATGCTTAAATGGCGAGTATACTTAAACCAAATGAGTTTCCTAAATCGGGGGCGTTTTATCGTCAAGGGGAAAATACTTTCATTAATGTCCCACGGCGGCTCTCGGTTTGTAAACGAAGAGGAAATCTAAACCGAACGAAGTTTCCGTGTTTATTTATAAAACTGGATCCAGGCGGTGAATGGCGCTCCTCAAACAATGGCTCTCCCCCGTTTGACGTCAGACGAATCCCGAATGGCGGAGCGCGACGCTCTTCCTCCAATTTTCATCGAAATCATAATTATCGTCGCTCTCGAATTTTGCGCGCGTACGATTATAATATATACGCGAATGGAATCGAACAATCAGCCTGACAATATTAAGGCGATGCTGGGATTTCTTCCAAAAATCTAAACGCTTTAAAATCAGAGCCGACGAAATTCTTCGCGTATCAAAATTTTCTGCTACGTTTTTTTTGGAGAAAATCTCGCCAAGTCAATATCGTGAGAGCAATCCTCTGAATAATACGATCCTACTTTTTGAGGAAGAATCGAATCCCGGAAGAGACAGGACAGTGTTTCTTCTCTCGATTTCTCGCGAGCATCGAAACTACAACGATATCGAGATTGAAACCGCGCGGAAACAAGGCGGGCACTTAATTACATAGCTGCCGATGTTTCAGCTTAAGAGGAGAAACCCTTTGTTGAATATTACAAGATACTTTTCCGGATGTAAGGAGAATATTTCATCCTGGGGAATATTTTATTCCGCGTTCCCGTAAAGGAAAGCTCGCAGAATTGGCATCGCGTAATCAAGGTTGTGTACTAAGTAAAATCAGGCGGATATTCGCGTAACAAGTATGAAGTCCAATTTGTTCGCTATTCTTTTACCTCTCGGATGCAATTTGGTGGGATCTGTAAATTCGAGGAATTGAGAGAAGGATCAAAGCGGAGACCCGTAAAGGACTTTTTTCTCCATTCTTCCACCTCCGTTCGCTCGCAGAGCCGCGGCCGTAACTGCATTCGAATTTCGAGCGCATTAGGGAGAACCGTGGGGCGCATATTCCGCGCCTGTAATTGTTTAATAACGTCTCGCGCTTACGCATTTGGGTTTAGCCAGAGCGCGACCGCGGATGAGGCAATGGGAAACAATCGTCGTACTTTGCGGTTACATCGAAGAGCGCCCAAGGCGCGTGTTCCATGCCCGGCCCTTTGTCCTTGCGCGTTACACGTCAGATTTGCTTTGGCCGCCTGAAACCTCGTGCCTTTTGTAACGCCCGTACCTCCTTTCCACCGCGCATCCCCTGGTTCGCTAAGCGCCGAACGACGTTTGTCAGGATCGTTCAATCTTCGGGGATAGGCCAAAACACCTCGATGGGAGGAAGATATTTACATGGATGGATCCTTAAGTTCGTTGATCTCGCGTAAAATCAAAGAAAGTAGATAACCTGACTTTATAAGCTCGTTTAGTGCGTGGTTAACATTAAACATACAGCCACTTTTCGGCCACATTCATATACACCAGGTATATCTGTAAAGAAAAGGATATTAAGAAGATAGGTCCATAGAATTCTTCGGTAAAGTCACGCGAAATCTCAAAAAATACCCTCTTACCAAGTACAACAATTTTCCTAAGAAACGACTGTCCGAGTATTTTTTAAGATATTAAACATTACCTAGTTATAAATAAAAAGTCCACACCGAATTATCCCCAAACCATGCGATATCTCGTTCTTCCCCTCAAACCAGCTCACTCCGCTTTCCAAAGAAACAAACACTCCAATCATCCCGCGAATAATCCACGGCGCCAAACAACCGTGCGCTCTTCGTCGCAAAACAATCTCCCCTCGAGCAGTGGAATCCCTGCGGCCAGGCCTCGGGGCGAAGTTAAGGCGCGAAAAACCTTAAGAATCAGCGGCTCAAAGGAGCGGCCAAGGCAGCGCCATTAGCCCCAATGGAAAATGCGATTTGCGGGGACAAGCGGCAAGGCGGATCGAATCTCCCGAAAGTGGTTCCAGGCCGGGGCTGGGAGGGACAGAGGGGGGGGGGAGGTAAAAAGGGGGGCCGAAACTCGACGGTCGGCCGACGGTTTGTCCCGAGTAATTAGAATCGGCGGGCCGGCGCGATAGCCGAGGAAACGGCCTCAGGAGCGCGGCGCCAAGGGAGAAAGTTTGTTTCGCCTTTATTCGATCCCCCGATGGCCACGATTAACGGACGTTTCGGGGCTGAAGTTCCAGCCGCAAGCGAGTCGAAGCTCCGATCTGCCAGGAGCAGCTAGCTTTTTCCTCTCCTTCCTCCTTCCTCGAGCCCTCTTACCTCTCTCCACCTCCTCCTCCGTCCGCCAACCTTTTGCTCCCAGGATCACCTGCGCTCCTTTTGAAATCGGAATAATTAGGGGCAATTCTGACTGGAATTAAAGCCCGGGATAAGATTACTTCTGCTCCGCTCCGGCGTCCCACGGGCGCGGCCCTTTTATCCGGTTGTTACATAAGTAATGTCGTTTACTGCTCCCGGTAAGGCTATCGGGAAAAAACGGAAGGTATCGCAGCGGCGAGCCGCGGAGGGAGATTTGAGGCTGGCTTTGAGGGAAACGGACTTTCGCGTAATGAGGTTTTGGGTGTGTCAGGGAGGGGGGAGTGGAGGGTAGTGGCTTGGAGGGTTAATGTGGGAATTTGGATTTTCGTGATGTAAATGTGTTTTATATTATGGCGACTGGAAGTGCCTTGGAGCAGCGATGGAGAGTCTTTTTGAAGAGTGGATAGGATTTTCTTCGTTACTTCTTTTCTAAGTTAATGGCGTTACTTGGAGAGGAGGAGAGGGGCTGGTAAAAGGGGTGGTGATGATTTGGAAACGCCGAAGGATTTATCGACGGAGAAATAGAACGGTCGACCCTTGTCTTTTCATTCTCGCTTTTTAAGTCCTCTAAAGAAGTATACGTTTCCTTTTTGTTTTGCAACTTTTGCTTTTGGGAGTGTGAAGCAAAAAATAAAGGTCCATGTGAAGAGGTAGATATCGGTGATACTATAAATTATCGCGGCAGGTGTACTCTCTTTCGTGATATAAAGAATAAGTAGACTTTGGTAGAACGCGTGCTCTAAAGATCTTTAACCGCAGGATGTATAGGAAAACAGGAAATAATCGAATATCGAAGGAACTTAGGACGAGCAACGAATAACCTGAGTCCTAAAGCTCGACCAAGAAGCATGGCTCGAAGAATACGAATACAGTGTCGAAAATAATTCTCCCCTCCAAGAGGATCTCAAGTTGGCAACCCTGGATAATGAGAGGGGGCGCGCGTTTTTTGGCGATTCGAATGGGAATCGCTGCGTAAATTCAAATGTATGCAAAGCCAAGAGTGGCCGGCTCGAAATCATTTATTCATTATCGCTAATTGGACGCTTAATGAAATTATTATCCACATTAAAACTGTCCCCTATAAATTGGTGGATTTATCATAAATATAAATTAATAAACGGGCCGCCCCAGTGGCGTGCTTTATATTCATATCGAATCCGTGCTTCATATTCCGCGAATTCCAGCACCGCGGATCTAGGATCCTAAGTATTACCATTGCTTATAAATTCCAGCGGGTGACAGGGCATACCACAAGTTTTAATGCTATTTCCATTAAAACTTTATCTCTTACCCTGCCGCGTACTTTTACAATAACTTCCTGAATAAGGGGGAGTCCGAAGAATTAGCGGAGCCAGACGCGTCGCGATGCGTACCGCGGCTCTTTGCCCTTTCGTGCTTCGCGCTCGCTCGCGAGTACGAGAGTGGTAAGGCGGACTTTCTCGAAAAATGAATGGCACACTTTGCATTCTCGTCGCGGCGATAATCGAGAGTGTTAAAAATTTTTAAAGCCCACTCGAGAGTGTTTCGTCGCGGCGAGGAGTGAGCGTGGGACATCGGGTGCTTCAGCGTGGGCGTCTGTTCTCGACGCTTCACCAGCCGTCGGACGCCTCGATATCGTTTGGCCGCCTCGAAAAAACGCCGCGAAATGGAGGGGAAAAAGTTGCAGACGTTCGTGGAATGCGAAGGCCATTTGGCTCTTCGGATGCGTAGACATATTAAGGGAGAGAGTCTGCACCGGTGGCTTGGCTAATGTCATTAGCGATGGCCGAGATTAAGGCTGGAGCGATGGACTTGCTACGTCCAGCAAAGGTACTCCATAAATCCTCTTTTATTGTTTCGAATGAGCGCCAAGTTTGGTAAGATTTATGCGAAACGAGTAAAGCATGACGCACTTTGTAGATCCTAAAAATGGTGTAAAATAATTGGGATGCGTGGAATTTGTGTGAAAATGTAAAGTTTTTTCAAGCGTTTTTTAGATTCAACATTTTTTAATTATCCAAAAAAAAAGTAGGCGTGTCAACAATTTTTTTTTCATAAAAATAAATGAGTATTTATTACGCGGTTTGCGTACGCTTTTTTTTTTGCCCGCAAAGGAGAAGCTTAAGCATAACCTGCGTAGGATGATTAATAATGCGCATTGAAAAGGACAGGAGTATATTTGAGAGTAACTTGTATCTTTTTATTCGTCTTTTGTATTCCCGTTACAAAATAACCCGATGTACAATGGGAATACAAACTTCTGAGGCACAAAGCGAGCACGGTTCGAAAATCAATGGGCGCTTAAGGAGGAATACATTATACTCGAAAGCAATCCTTGAACCTGAAAGCGCTAAGGGATTATGAATGATTCATCGCTCACGCCAACATTCGTTGCGTGAGAAAGTATATCTTGATAAAGAAGCTATTCGGGGAGATACCAAAAGCTACGGGCTTTAATGATTGCATGAGTTACAACGTAATTTAGTGATTAATACGGACCCAGACGTGATTAACTGCGAGCCGTATCTCGAGACAGGGATAAAACTACACAATTTTTATCGTATGGCATTCGTTCGCTCGCATTCGGAATTAATCCTAGCGGAGAAAAACAAACCCACGCTTAAATTACTTAATATACATTACCAGCACTCCCTTCTAATATCCTCCCTTCTCCCTTCTACCCAATTATTAACATCCTATTTCATAAATAATACTCTCCACGGACACCTCTCGCAATCCTCCATAGACCTGATATAACTTTGAACTCGTCTATCGACACGTAAATACCTTATTCGTATAGGATGGGCCATCTACTGCTTTGTTTTTAAATAATAGAATATGGCAACTGTGGTGTAATCGATTTGCTTGAAATTCGAACAGCTGGTCAGTCTTTACATTCTTAAATCGGAGACTCCAACCTTCACGATAAAAAAATTTTGTTATAAATATCGATGTAGACTCATTTTATAGCGCTTTTAAAAACAAACTTTTAAATGGCCCACCTTATACAATTGAATATTTAATCACGACACCGCGCACACGTTTCCTCTATTTATCTCTCACCCTTATCTACACGATTATCACTCCATCGTTTATTCGTCTTCACGTCGCTATTCATCGATTTCATAGCGCGGTGACGTTTCTCCAGTCGCCTCGAAGATCCAAGCTTCCAGGAGACAGCCGCACTTTCCCAACGTTTACCCAAAAGAATATAGCTTCCGCGCTATCGACTCGCAAGAAGCGAAGCCCGTCCGAGGAACTCCGCCCATCTGCAAAACCCGTTATCCGTGAGCGCAGCGATTAAAATCTCCCGTATCTCGGTAGAAATTCTTGAAGGATGCACGGAATACAGGGCGATGGCGTAGAACGGATTTCCGTTGCTTTGAAATCATCCTTCGTGCCGGCCTTCTTAGGAGCGTCTCGCGGAATTTCAAGCGCACCAGAGCCCGATAGGGCGCCTTCCGCCCGCCGCTTATTTTCCCCGATATCTCGTTTCGTTCTCCGGTTTGCCAGGGCTCCGCTTTCGAGGATTAATGCGCGTTATCGCTGGAAGAGACGCTTAAACTCGTTCGGTGTGCACGCGCTTAAGGACTTCGGATGCCCGGGATAGACTTCGAGGAGAGTTTAAGGCGGGCATTCTTAACGGACTCGATGGAATTTTGAGGAGGGTCGATGGAGCTGCGCGAAAAGAATTTTGACATGGTTACTCGTGACTCCTGCTCGAGATGTATGTGAATTTAATAAACGGTGGATGGTGAATGATGAAAATGGTGTAACGGGTGCGACTACTTGCGAGGATCATTTATTTGATTCGTAGAGTGAAATTTGTAGGAATAATGATTAAAAAAAAAAGGACGATTGGCTTATGTACTCGTGTAAAATAGATATTTTCTGCGCGTGACTGTCGATCTTGTTGCTTCAAAGTCGCGGCTCACGTCGAATTACATCGCGGCCTTGTAATTCCTGTACGAGTGGCGCTACCTGTATCCTTGTATGACTGGCGTATTCCTTCGAAATACCTGCAGGACCAGTATATAGCGATTATGTGATGATATACGAGCGAGTGGAGGTAAAGGGGTTAATAGGAATCATTGTGGCGTTTGGACACGCGCATCCGCGAATTGGTCGCCAGCGCAGGTGGCTAAGAATCGATTAGGCAGGCCCCGCAAGGTTGCCTGATTAAAAACTCTCGACTCGTGATGCTGCATAACTCTTGGGAAGCTCGAAACTTCGCGACGCGCGAGATATCTCGATTTGCGATACTCAATGTCGGTGTCAAATTATTCGATCGCACGGTCAACATCGAGCCTGATGAATTCTCCACGCTGTGGAATAAAAGGTTCTAAAATTGACTTCCTCAATGGATCGACGAACGATAAATAATAGTCGATGACCAATTTCTCTCGATAAAGCATGAATTTCTAAGCCTGGTGTAAAATTATTTATACCTTATTATCTATGATGAAACCAGGAATTTTTCTACTGTATTCTTTCCATTGCCTTCATAATCGTAATACTGAGAAATATCCTTAATACAGCGTATTGCTGGCTCTCGTGCCGCAAGGAAAATCTCCAACTGCAATGCGTCTTACTCGATACGACGAGCCTCGCATCCGCAGCTCGTCACTCCAGGTCATCGGTGGGTCCACTTTAGAAATTGCTAAACTTTCCTTAAAACCAGCCCGCTTCGAGAGCGGCACCAGGTTATCCTGGTACCATCAACCGTACCCTATACAGAGCATTCGCTCTGATTTATCAAGAAACTCCCCTCGGTTGTACCAAAATCCCGCCACAAATCGTCGCGAATCTTAAATCCGTTTGTCGACTCTGTGGCATGATATATTAGACATTACGTAATAAACAAATATTCCTCTATTCCCATTGTAAGAGTTCAGAAACCAGTGCAATAAGCTAAAACTAAAGAACCCTAGTAAAAAAAAAACCAAAAAACTAAAAAGCTAAAGAACCCTAGTAAAAAAAGAACGCCTGATCATAGAAGCGCTAACGAAGTACCGAAGGCGCTTCCAAAAAAGTCAAGATCGCAAGCACATTAAAATTCGCTAAGCAAAACAGCATACCCTTAAAAACAGCAAACTAAGGTACACGATTTCACAAAACGAAAGAGAAAGCCTAGTGGGAAAATAAGGATAAAAAACCTACAAAACTAAAGAGTACACAAGGTATAAAGGGGTTAATATAAAACACTTTATGATCGCTTTGTAATTAACGGACTATATGTCGTACAGGCAGAAAAGCAAAGGTCATTTCGCCTTCCATCTTCCTCGCACCTTCCATCCACCCTCTGGAAAGGAGAGAAAAGGATGAATACCGACTGCCAAGGAGGAGGAGGATAGGAGGAAGGGACGGAGTGGCAAAAAAGGAGTGGAGTGCGCGGTTAGAGGACGTCCATCGAAACGTCGAATGAGAGAGGGATGTACACGGATTATCCGGCTGAAGCATGCCGAAAGAGGCTTGTTATGCGGATAATTTAATTTGTCCGGACCACAGTGGCGCGTTGAATCGGATAAGCCGCATTCGAGGCCGGGAGTTCCTCGGCGCGGAATAAAATCAGGAGGGCGCTTTCGCGGTATTATCGGCCGCGAATGCTCGATTCGAGGCCGGGACAATCTTTGGACGTGACTTTAGAATATCCTGGAGCGGCGAATCCGAGGTTGGTCTCTTTGCAGAGGTAGAAGCGGGAGAAGGGGGGAGGGGGGGAAAGGGTCAAAGGGATCCTCCGCTAACGGAGTTTGCTGCTTCCATTAGCGAAAGAGCCGGCCGAAAGGCTGAGAAGCAAATATTTACTAAGTAGCTATGAAATACCATCGGAGCAGAGGTGTACTCCTTACGGTATGAAAAATACCAGCCGCTCGAAGTAGCGAGCACTGCATCAAAGTGATTTCAGCCGTGTTTGCCCAGAATGAGGAGGATCGACGTTAATCAACCGTAATTATGGCGCCTTTTGGATACCCGCTTTGAGGACACTCCTGGAGAGGTTCGAGCCTCCCCCTCTTCGATGGAAAATAGATACGACGATTGCGATGGCCGGTGTTTAATTGCCAAGGAAATTTCATAATTCCGGCCTGAAGCAATCGGGGCATTACTCGAGGTTTTTACAATGGACGTATCCCTGCTCTTACGACTAACGATTTACGAGCAACTCCGCGTCTTTATTGGACGAGGATACGTTTGACGTTTTCGGAAAGCAGTAAAACTTTTTACGAGCATTACACATTTTATACGATTATTCGAGCCTCCATCTTCCCGAGTATTCGAAAGGATCGCGCGAAAACCGATGTATATTGGATCGTGGGTATTGTGAGAAGCTGTAATTTCCAGCTATGGGTCATTTCCGTAATGAATAGAGCGCCAGGAGCCGACCAAAGAGTTGGCGAAGGATTTTTCGAAACTCGTGGCTCGCTTTGTAATTCCTCCGATGAAAAGAGCAGCGATCCAGGAGTTATCACCGTGGCGTTCGCATTGGCAGCCAGCGCCGCGGGCAATGGAATACTGATTACCTCTGTTCCTTAATATTGACGACACATTAAGCTCCGCGCCGTGATTTATTATTCCATTAAGCAAAATTTCACTCTCGGGAGCGTTTAGCGGGCTGCAATAATTTCTACTCGGTGGACCGGACTTTTTTCCGTGCGAAGAACCGCCAAGTTTTACGCCGCGATCGCCGCCCGTGAATACCGGCCTTCCGGTTAGCCGAGAAAGTTTTTCCAAACTCGATATTAAATTAAGATAGGAGTTTCGCGAATGGAACGTCATCCGTCGACCGATTCTGATTATTAGCAATTGCGTGGAAACGCTGGTGAAGGATCGCCGCGAGGGATCCTCATCCGTCAAGTAGTTTACACTCCATTCCTCTTTTATTTTCATTAATCATTTTGTATTTGGCGAAATGCAGCCTTATTAATTGAGAATAGAAAAAGGAACATACTTAAATATACCTCATACCTGAATTTACACTCCATTTCTTCATTTTGTTTTAATCGTGCGAACACAAGAACTACGGTATTTAGAGAAACGAATTCTTGTTAATTAGAGATACAAAAAAAATGTTCATAGACGATTATCAGAATATTCCAATGGTCGATATTAAACACCAGAACCGCCAGCAATTTTTCCAACATACCTAAATATACCGCATACACGATTGAGGGGAAGAGACGAGGAGGAAACGTCGATAGATCGATGTAACGATCCACGAGCCGTAATCGAGTCACGGAGGAGCGCGGAATAAACTCCGTCGCGCAGTTGCGAAATATCGTCGAGACTGTCCGGTCGTGGTAAGTTCAGTGTCGCGATACACAAAGAAGAACCGCGCGCCGCGCGGCTCTCTCCCTCTTTGAATCTGTGTAAGTACGTATTCTTCAAATTGTCAGCCACTCTTTGGAGAGCTTCCTGACGAACCAGCCCGCCGAGCTTCGCCCATAAAGCCGAGCCATAAACCTGGCCACTCGTTTCTAAAAAGGAGAACGCACAGCGTGCACAAATACCGGCCGTTTTAACTTTGCACGGAGTAGCTTTAAACAAGGCGGGGACGGTGTGCTCGGGCTAAAAATACCGCACAGCACCTGATGCCCCTCCGAATTATTCTCCACGCGGCGAGAATCCTCTCCCGCTTCCTCCTCCGCGTATTTCTTTGTTTATCGCGCGTATTTATTCGCACGAGACGGGGCTCGCCTGAACAAACGAGGGGGACGAGGGCGTCGATGAGGGCCGGCCCTAAGGGCGATCTCGTGGAGGGGTATTCGGAGGAATAAGGGACGGCGCCTGACCTTGGCCTCGGCGAGGATACTTTAGATTCTCGTTTTTAATCCCACTTGTGCTCATTTCCTTGGATACGTCGACTTAATAGATAATTACTATCGATTATTAAAATTATTATGGATATAAAAATTGGGTTCTAGAATTTATACGAGAATTTATAACGTTCTCTGATGATCGATTAAAGTGTTTAACGCTGAGAAGATGTTTGTTCGACGAAGGAGAATTTGTGTATATAGGGGACGTCCGAAAATTCGGGCAAGGTTTGAAAATTTGGATAAAAAAGTGCGCGTGTGCCAGCAAAGCCGTGCGAAGACCATTTAAACGACGGCTTGTATACTTTACGAATCGATATAAATTTTACTACTTGTAATTATAAACCCGTATCTTCCGTCAAGATTACCTCTCGCGTATATTTGGGATACTTCATACTACTTTCGAAAATATAAACGCAGGTCGATTAGATTAACGATTTGGTACTAAGTCAGTTGGAAACGACTGACTCCCACGTTATACTACTTTTACGTTCCAACAACGCTCTCATTACGAAACCGATCGATTACCAGTCTCCTCGCGTCATTCTCGTTCAGGACAAAAACAGAACACTCCGCCAATGACTCCGGTTATGATTCTTTAATCCTACATTACCCCTTCCCCGAACCTCCACGGCAATCATCGACCTTCTCCCCTTATCAAAGCTTCAGGCCGAAAAAGGCTCGGATAATCAAAGGGCACCGAACGAGACGGCATCAATCGACGTCGAAATCAAACAAAACCAGGATTTCTCTCTGTCCTCCATCATTAACGCCGCTCCCATTTGTATTTATCGGGCCGCTCGAGCGTCCAAATTTGCGCTCCTGGCCAAAACCAAGAGGGGGAGGGGCAAGTTGGGGAGATTACGTAACCGTAGGTTCGAGGCAGGCAGCCGGGGTGATTAACGATAATAGGAATAATTCTTTCGGAAGCCAGGTGGAAGCGATTTACAGGGACGATTTCGGTTTGTCCAGGCCGGAAATCGGTAACGAATGGAAAATTGAACGAGCCAATTAGCGGAGATCCGACACGGCCGCAAGGAACGAAAGCTCCATCCCCCCCCCCCCTTCCACCCTTTTTCCACGCTCGCGACATCGACGCGTGTTTGCGCGTTTTAATCGGCACGTGGCCAGGACGATGGCCACCGAATTATGCAATCGACGCCATTAGCCGCCTTTGAATTCTCGATGCGTATCGCAGGTGCCGAGGTTGGAACGACGATTGCACAATGCGCGGCTGTTAATGGAAGCTTTTCCTTTTTGTAAAAATAAGGATTGGGATGATCTTGAGGATAACGCGGCTCGCGTCCTACGGGTGACGAAGTTCATATAATGAACGGTTGTTTGAATATTCTTGGGTGTGAGATGGAGCGTCCATAAAACGAGTCGTGGGCGTTTAAAGGTGCTGAAAGGACGGCCGATTGTTTTTTAGAACTCAATCCGTTTTTCTCTCCCGTACATCGGGAACTTTTCACTGCTCAAGATTTACTTTCGTTGGACAGTGTGGTTTGAAGTGTCGAGAAGTAGAGTCGAGTTTAAGCGGTGGTAGAAGAAGGATATTTATGTTGGGAAAATTCTTAGTGTATTTCTTTCATTGCCCCTCTGGCTGTTATGTTAAGTTATTATTTTTTATGTTTCCTACCTGTTGGAGCTTTTACAGCGCGTTAAGGATTGATTATTGTTAATCTCTTAATTGGTTATTGTTAACGATTAAAGGAAGGAGGTTCCTGGGATTTCGATCGAACAACGAGGGCTTCGAGAAATTCGCGTGTCCTAACCTTCTCATAAGGACGCGGTGTAAAAATAGAGCGTCGAGCCTTTAAGGAAGTTGATATGAAAATAAAATCAACGAGGGCGAATTAATGGAACCTTTTCTCTAATAGCGATATAATTTCCTCCCCTCGGACCAGGGTTTAATAAAGGAGGACCGAGTATAAGTTTGAAATGAAATTTCTAAAGGCAAAAGGCGGATCCTTCTTGCAGATTCTTCAGCTTGAACCGCGGAGATTTTTCTTCTTTTTTTTTTCATCATTTATAATCCTTTCCATAATCCCCGGCCGTTATAAGAGCGCTGTACAATGTTAAAGCAGACCACTGGACGTATCTCGCGAATCATAATTTTTCTCCAGAAATAAAGACCAGGAACGCCTCACTTAATTTGTTAATCTCTAATATCGAGTTTTTTTACCAGTAAACCGCACGGATAACAAAAAAAACATCCGCCAATCCGCTTAAATTCAGTCATCAACGGATAGGGGCTTTGAAGAAACTATATAACCGAGAAGTTTCGAAAATCGTATGAATTCCACGTAAGAAAATCGGCGCGAAATCAAATAGCGGGGCTCTCGGAAAAAACCTCGACGTTTCACCGTGCAAATGCCCATTGTCCAGTAGCACCGCGGCTTTCCATTATGAACGCTCTCCCCGACAGCGGCGGGAGTAACAATGAAGATTTAAACTAACCAGAACAAAATCAAACGGGGCAATTTCGGTTTTCTGCTTGATCGAATTTAGTTTCAAGCGGCGCACAAACCGGGCCGGCCTTTCCGCCTGGCCGCCGACAAAGGAGCCTGCGCATAAATTGAAGTGTCAGCGGCATGTTTTGGCGTCTAGAGCCGTGCAAAATTAGCGCCAAAACTTTTCTGACACTCGTGAGTTTTGTTCGTCCGCCTGCTGCCCTCCCCCCTCCCCCCTCTCCTCTCCTCCTCCTCATTCTGGTCGCGTCGCACTTTTCTCCCCCCCCCCCCTCTCCACCTCCTCCTCTACTCCCCGCAAAACCGGAAATTTATCGCGTCAGCCGGAAGCTCGCGTTGCGTGTACTGCATCGCTTTAAATTGTTATGCATTTGGGGGAAAAAAGGGGAGCAAAAAAGCGCGGGTGAAAAAAGGAACGTGCGATATCGCGCCAGACCGAGGGGGCTTATGAACTGTCGCTCAGTGTATCGCGCGTTCCGAAATAAACACCGCCCCCTAAGCCGCGAGGAGTTATTTACGCGCGTAATTTTCAAATCCGCCAAACCCAAGACAATTGATCGGCGCTCCTCTCGAGGAAAGGAGACGTACCGAAGTCGTTTCGTCCTTTCTTCGAGCACCTACGCGTGTTTATCGATGATTCTAGTTCAGGTATGAGAGAAAGGACTGTGATTTTGGAGTTTCTTTCGATGACACGTGGAAGTATCTAGTTGAGAAGTGATCGACGTGTCGAGAGATTTGTACTTGTTATTTTCGCGGGGATATCAGGGTCTAGGGTTTCTTTCAGCCCGCGGTACTTGATTTACTAGCAGTGTTGCGTTTGTGCCGTGTAAATTCAGCTCGAAAAATGGTAAAGACCCGGAAGCTTTGTGGAAACTGTAAAAGCGGTGGAAACGCTGCGAAAGATTAATGTGGAATAAAAATGCATTTAAAATTGAACCTAAATCTGCACTGAAAAGGGTAGAACTTTCCGGCTGACCTAGCCAAAGTTGGCTCGCGGCGGTACAAAAAAATTAGCAACTCGCTTTAGTATAGAGCTTTACGGTCATAACTTAAAAAGTGGCCGATGAAAAGTTCCAGAATATTACGTTCGACGCTCTCGCAAATCGTTTGGTATCCGAGCGATTTCCAGGGTTTCTGTACACAATTATTTGACTTTGCCTTCCTCGCGAAGCAATTCGCGAATCGACTCGAGGATCGAGGAGACTTGATATTATTAAAATAAAAATACACCTGGCAACTCTTCCATACATTTACCATATATTTACAAGTAGCTTAAAATTAATCGCAAAAGATTTCTCCAATTTAACCATTCCTTCGATTCTAGATTAAAATGAACATAACGATTACTCCAAAACTCTCATTTGCAAGTCACTTTAAATTCCTAGAGTATCCTCATTTAAATCGTAGTGCTAATATAATACTCCCTATAAATCCATCCGATATACAACAGAATCCAGAAATGTTTCGAAGTCGCTCCAATAATTTCTAGGAGATAGTGAAAACGCATGAAGAAGTACTAATTGTTTCGCAAAGAGGGTCTTCACCCTGGTGTTTTGCTCCAAAGCCCTGAGAGGCACGAGCGCAGCGGTGTAAGTAGATGTGTACGAGTTCCAAGAGCATAACCCAAACTCGGTGTTTACCTTTCCAGGAGGACTTGGAACCTCGCGAGAATGCGGGACCGGCTCTCGTGGTACATGGTCTTCTTGATCCTGCCGACTATCCTCCTGGCCAGGTCGCTCGACCAAGGTAAATAATATTCAGGACACGTCCTTTTTTCTTCTTCCTACCTACAGGCGGCTGAAGCGTATTGAAATTCTCCCGCGTCTCTGTTCGTGGATTTTGCAAATATCCGATAGAAGGAGAAGCGGCAGTGTAGAGAGAGAGAGAGCGAGAGTGAGAGAGGAGGAGTGTTATTGTGTTGCGCATTAACGATTTGACGGCGTGCTCGGAATGATTTGCTCTGCGGATAGCCTCGCGGGTAATATCCATTTCATAGCATTCCACGGAGGTGGCATTCCTTGGATCTCAAAACCGCGCGGATCGTGCCAAGATGCTCCGTGGATGATTCCTGAAACCACGGACAACCGCGATCTTCCTTCGTCGACGATACCCCACGACGCGTTGTATTTATTAGATAATTAGCAGAAATCGAATAATATTTCAATATAGAGGATCGAGAAGGAACGACCATTTATTTTATAGAGCTTGGAATTTACGCTTGGAGAGATGTGCGTAATATTTTGTTCGCTTTGCTTGGATAGAGATTTTTAAGGATATCATAAGGTATTATATTTCATCTCTATCCATATATCCATCTATATTATAGAGTGGGCCATCTACTGGTTTGTTTCTCTCAAATCTGTAATTTAATCTAAAATCTTTCTCTCGATCGTTCTGCTTTTTCATTCTTAAATCGAAGACTCCAACCTTCACGATAAAAAAAAATTCTGTTCTAAATATCGATCTAGACTCCTTTTATAGCGTTTCTAAAAACAAACTTTTAAATGGCCCACCCTTTATATATTGTCTATACCTTTCGTTTGAGTAATCGTATTTGAGCATATCGTAATTATGTTTAAGCATAAGCTGAGAGACATACGCGATCGAATGCTCCCGCACGCCATGGAGAGCAGCAGAGAGCTTAGCGTGACGCGCCGTGTATCGCGTTATTTTCGTGCTGCCCACGAGGGGTGGCGCGCCAGCGCCCTTAGACGAGAGCGAAGAAATATTTGGCAACGCGCGTCGCATGATAATGCCCCGAAAACCGGATCCTGATAAATTCCTGGAGACGCGGCCGTGTCGTTAAAAAGAGCCAGAAGGCGCACGGTCTATATTGAGCGATAAAGCATTATAATGGCCCCCGCTGCAGTACACAAAGGAGCTTTCAAATTTCGTAGAATTATGAGGTGCCGCTGATATCGGGGAAGTCGGGGCTAAAGCTCCGTGCACACGTGCCGCCGGCCCTCCGTGGAAGCAGAGCTTTGCGAAACGCCTTTTCCAACCGATTCGTGACAAAAATCCCGGCCCCTTTCGCCCTCCGGCTTTTATGCCGAATACGTTTGAGAATCTCCGTACTGAATATACAAACGTATCGTATTAACCTATTAATGGAAAATCCTGACCGAAGCGCATAACGAAAGAAATGATAAAATACTATATATAAAGGTATAGAGTAAAGTATACCCTTTAAAATCAGTAGAGGTATATCCCCTTGAAAAGAATATCGGTCATTGTTTCTTTATTATCGAATGGAACTCTTCTTACTTTTATTCGTTGTTAAATAAAAATATTTGTGTTAAATGCGATCTAGAGAAATGGAACGATTATCGAATTTATCGATGGACACACAAAGCTTGTACACGAATACCAAAAGGGTGATTATCGCGCCCTGAAACGTAGCGCCATTAATCATCCTAAACGAGGTGTTTCAAAATGGGGTAAAAAACTCTTCTAATCTCCGGAATGAAATTAAATACGATCTTCAAATCTCCAAAGACTATCGAGCGAGGGTACTTTCGAGGGTCGCGAAATAAAAGCGTTCTCCTGAGCGAGACTCGAACTTCTCTCGTGCCAACGAGTCCCTCCAAAGCCCACGATCCTGGCGTTTAGAGAGAAACACGCGATGGCGCGCCGGAAAAATCCTCCGATAACAACACGATTTGCCGAAGGGTCCGAACTCGAATTTCTCCCTGGAACAGCCGGGCCAAATTGAGGGGGTAACGTTTTTAAGGGCGACTCGCGGCCTTCCAGCCTCGAGGAAGGGTTGCGTGAGCAAACTCCGTGGCGTGCAAATGTTTACAGTCGGATCCTGCCGCTTGGTCTGGGCTAAAAAAGGGGGGGAAAAAAAATAACGCGAAACTATCTAGCTTATAGGGATGCGGTGAGACCTGTTACGTACCAAGGGGGATAGTTTGCTCGGAACGTAAACCTGAGGGAAAGCGATATCGCTCGATAGCCTCGCTTCTTCGCACCCCTAAATACTGGCTTTGACCGATACGAGATCGAGAGATTCGGGCGTTATTCGTAAAATAGAAGAAATATAATAGTTGAGCGGAGACTCACTGAATTTAAATTAATTTAATTTAATAGTTGAATTAACCCTTTTGCTCGCGAATTATCTCCCTGAAAAAAAAAACCCTGGCTTTGCTAAGCGGTTCTTTGAGATTGAATTATGTACTTTTCGGATGTATAAAATATAGCTAAAAAGCTATGAATAGGGCGTTTAACTCTAACTAGGTGTTGATCGTGGAGAATCGGTGCTCTGGAAATTGAGCGACCGCGAACGCATTAAAGAGTGACGCCGAGGCAATGGTTTTCGAATTTCAGGAGTAATCTAATCGTGGCGCGTGACGAACCAGGTAGAAGAAGTCGAAACGTAGCGCTGAAAGCTCGTTAAAAGTTTTAAAGCGCGGACCGACTGTCCGACGGTTATTTTTGCTTTATACCGACCCCCAACAAGCCCGTTAATTATTGCTAAAACATTCCCACCGGCTTTGCCTTTGTGCGCTTAGTTACTCGGTTATTCCGTAAATATCTTCTTCACGACAGTAAATCGAGTCCCAATTCGACAAACTTATGGGTACATAACTTCTGCACGATACCTTGTAATTTTTCACTTAACACGATTTTCAACGCGAATTCTTTACACAACGCGAAATATAATACGATAATTAATGGCGTTCAAACAGTTGCGAGAAGCGGCAAGTGCGTATATTTCAAAAATTACGCCGACAATGCGAAACATAAACCGGGCCCCATTGTAATATTGAATTGGCGTCTGTTTGTGACCACAAGTAAACATTAACCGTATTTTCCAAGATACGTCAAATTCAGCGCGGCGCATAATATTCCCAATATTTATCGCGGACTCCCGATTGGCTCGCGCGCAGCGTGTCACTCATAATTTCATCGTATCGCTGCCGGTGCATTTCGTTAATTAAACCCCGGCCGACCATGATTTCGGCAATCGGTATTAGGATTAATATTGTTATTCGCATTATCGCTATTACAGTTTGCAATAACAAAGGTCACTCGGTCGGGGCGCGCGCAAATGCGTTCCCGGAAACAATTCTTCGAGAGATACAAATAGAGTATCCATCCGCCAACGGGTTAATCAAGCCGTTCAGCGACGATAAATAACCGAATATTGTATTTAAGCTTGCCTCCAATCGCCTTTACATAAATATCCCACTTCGCAAAAGTCGCATTATCCACGCGAGAAATAATAATTCGACCGCTTCGACTTAATGCCTGCCCACAAGATGGACACGAATATGCGATCGACTTCTCGACGATGCATCGATCTTTCCAAAAATACTTCTCCGTCCTTTGCAATTCGTTCAGCACCGCGAAAGCCAGGGCCGAGCTGCGCCGGTCGAGGGAAATGGAAAACGACGCGACTGGCGCGATCTTGTTAAAACAAAACGCAGTGCGAAGTCGCGCATCCTCGTTAAGATAAAAAGGAAATGCAGGCGTAACGGCGCAATTCCGTTTAAGCGAAGGGCCGAGGGGGTGGGGGGTGGGGGATTTACAAAACCGGTTGGACGTGTGGAAAGGTCTGCGAGGAGAGAGACGGATAGAGAAAGAGACCCAGAGAAAGCGAGAGAGAGAGAGAGAGAGAAATATAAAAAGTGGTGAGGATAGTACAACGGAGCGGGAAAAGAATAATGGAGATGCGACGCCCATGAATGTAAACCCGAAAAGAAATCCTTTTCGTTGCTCAAAATTGCTTTTCTTGCTTTGTGCGGACGCTGGTAATGTACGAGAGGGGGAGGTAAACTCGGCGAGCGTAGGTGGAAAATGCTGGAATGCACGTTGGCGAAGGAATGAAAGAGACGGGAAGAAAGAGGGACCGAGAGAGATAGAGAGACTGAGAGAGGAGAGAGGAGGCGATAGAGGCGGAGAAGAGAAGAGGGCCTGGTGTAAAAGGCGCGAGGGGAATGATTGCCGCGCGTGTTTCTTGTTTCCTCCCCTCCCCTCACCCTTTTTTACCCCTGCGGTTTGTTAAGCCGAGCACGAGAAGTGCAACGTGTACAGGGGAGTCGTCGTACAACACCGGCGGCGGCGGCGGCGGCGGCGAGGAAGAATGAAACGTGCGTTATTGGAAATCTTGTCTGGCATCTGGCATTTTCAACGCGAGCCACGGTTATTGGGAACGTTGCCTAGAATCTGAGATTTTTAATGAATCGCGTGCCGTCATTGGAAATCTCGTCGAGGGCCCTGGGAGCTTTTAGCGCTTCGTCTGTCGTCGCGTCGAGCTTTATCAGCGTGCCATTATCAATGGCCGCCTTGTGTCTTAACCGGGTCGCGGCTCGATCCGCGAGCATCGCTGATCTCGAATCGAATGCGACAATTCGTTCGTTTCGTCTCGATACCCGAGTCGAGTTAAAGAAGGAGGAATTGGATACGTTTCCGCCTCGCGCAAAAGACGCTTGAGTAAAGTCCGCTGGATATTTGTATATAGGCTCTTAATTGACTTTTGATTGAACTCGTGGCTCTAATTTCTGGAACGTCCTTTCTTCGGCTCTTGACTCTTTGTGCAAGTAATAATAAGTGTACAATCTGAAGGATATACATATAAGTCTGTTCGTAGTACAGGAATTTCATTAGAAACCTCTGCGTACCCCTAAAAAAAATTCCAAAGTGTCTAGTTGATCCAATTAAGACTATTTTCTCCTAACTGAATATCTCTTATCTACAGTTCGATCTGATCGATCTTAAACCAATCCAATCTCTCCTCCAATAGTATACTTTACCTAGAATAACGATGAGTATCGAGAACCAATAGAACGCTCTAAATAACCCCCAAAGACGCGTACACGCTAAGGTCGATGCTTCGAAGTCCGGGTCCCGAGGAATCCTGCATTCTCTTAAACCTTTGAGCCGCCATCGCGAGGGGGGAGTCGATGCTTTCCCGAGTTATATGCATCGCCCTGTGGAAGACGGATGGGAGAACCGTTTGAGCCGAGGTACGAACACGTGTAGAGGCCCGAAAGAAAAATCCCCCTTCGGATGCGCGGCTTTCAGGCCGGGGGATAAAGCGGAATCTTTTCAATACGCAACGATACCGACGTGCCGCTTTGTGCGGCTCGGGAATACGCCTTGGTGCGGGGGCGAAAAATAACTGGAGAACAGCTGAATGCGAGAAAAGTGGGGATTTGAGGGGAGGAAGGGGGGGAGGCGAGGTCCTTTTGAGACCGCAGTTTATCAGGACGCGACGCCTCTCCGCAACGAGAGATGCGCTATTGGGATAAATAATGCCCTCCCGGCGAAATGAACGTAACCGCGGGAAAATAAAAACCGCCGCTAAGTTATAAGGCAACTCCCGAAGATATTTATGCGCCGATAGAACGGCAGAGCTCGTATCTCTCGCGTACTTCGAGTACCGGAGGGAATCGAAGGAGGGACGGAGGTCTGAAGCTCATATCGGTTTCCCAGGGATATCTCATACTTTCAGACTTTACCCCCTGTGCAATCTCGAGGACGAATATCCTACTGTATGAATTGCAATTATTAAGCAGGAAACCGGCTGTTATATCGGGTCTTCCTAAGAGTTTCTTACTTTCTACGAGGGAATAAAAGGTACATATTTAAGGAGAATATAGATATTAAGAAGAGATATGGATAGATCGATGGAATGAGTCGCGCTTTGCGGTAGAATCGCGGGAAATCGTAAAAGAAAACGCGCGACTACGAAGTACAGGGATTTTTCTAAGAGACGACTTTCTTTTTGATCGCTTCCTATTTTTATATCCTATCATTGTTCCTGGAAAAATTCTCGTAGAAGAGGGGACTGCTTAATTTATCTATACCAGCACGGATTAACGATAATTTTAATAAGGAACATTTTAAATGTAGGAGTTTAGAATTTACATCGATTAAATCGAGAGCCTAACATTCCAATAAACTCAACGTGAAGTCGCGATCTTCAGTCGAAGGCCCAATAATTTTTTCCCGGCGCATCGAAGGATCCTGGAGGTTACACGAATATCTTCCAAGAGCCTCAGTTCGTCGAGGGTGCCGGACACCGGTTGCGTCGACGTCTCTTTCACTTTCAGGCGTATTCGCAGGTTACAGGGAGATCCAGAACCGGTCGCAATTCCATCGTTGTTTTTCATCGAGCTGGCCAGACTTTTCCTCCTTTTTCCACGCCTCGTTTTTCCTCCTCGTCCCGCACAAAGAAGCGGCGCGCGGACAGCCGAGCTGCAAAGTCAGCGTCGAGCGCTAATAAAAGTTGCGCCGGTCGGGGTCGAGGCACGAAGTTCCGTCGCGGTGGCTAATAAAATTCCCACCGGTAGATTTTTTACTCCGCAGGCCGGTGCATCATCTTGCGCCTCTCCGCGACTTGATAAACTGCGCCCTGCGAAATGCCCCGGCGCTATTTTACCCGGGAATTATGTTCTCCCTGCCTTCTCCCTCCTTCGCACGTGCTTGGCCGACTCAGCGGGCGGAGCGGCCTTCGAAGCCGATTATCTGGCGCCCGCGACGTTCCTTCGAGTTACGAGTACGAGGAGAATTAAGTGCGAGGAAAGGTAATAGGTATGAGGAAAGCAGAATTGTGTGGATTCGATGATAAGAGCGAAGCTGACGAGAAGAATGTGATTTAAAATGCGCGACAAACGGCTTTGCAAATCTTGCTCGGTGTCCTGGAATGAAATATTATTTTTAATTATGCGCGGCATGCAAAGTGTGCTTTTTATATCTAGAATAACGAATCAAGGATGTATAAGGAATTTTTGCAATACGTATATATCCAGAAAGCGACCAGTGTATCTTGGTCACAAGCCAAACCCAAAATCCGAATCCTCCTGGCGGATTCCAAAGAACTCACCAAGTTCCCCAAGCCACGCTTACATCCAAGAGCCCTCGAACCACGCGAGACGATCCTTCCTCGAGGATTTTCCACGCTGGGTTCGCGCTTTTCCCGGGATTTCCACGCTTTTCCTCGCGCGATCAGTCGCCGTAAAGGGTTTTGAAAGGATGGCGCGAGCTTTTTTCCTTTGCGCGCGCACGCATTAGAGGCGCTAAAGCCGCGCCGTGCTAAAGGCCGGAGGAAGGGAACTAAAGAGGAGGAGGAGAAATAATCGCTCGTCGGCCAGAATCTTCTCCCGGGCGTATGAATAAATCCTCTCCGCGCCGGGCGCGCAACTCGTAGGACTTAAAAAATTTCGAAAGATTTATGATTTTACGCGCACGAGCACACGGCGCTTTCCACGTAAATAATCGCGCCCGGCCCTTTTCTCCCCTCCCCCCTCCTCTTACCCCCTCCACCATGCCCCTCGACACCTCGCCTCTTCATCCTCCTCGCGGGGGTATTTACGTATCAAGCAGTGTCGCCCAGGAGCGATACGAAATACGGCACGTACCTGAGAGAAGATGAAAAGCGGCGATGGAGGGGGGGGGGGGGATAGGGGTACGTATAAATAGGGCGCACGATTCTCAGTCGGCAGTTTATCAGGTGGCGCGACGCATGCGGCCGGGCGGAAACCTCTCGTTGGCCGTCCCTTTTCCGTGCCCTGGAAACGTCGTTCGGTAACTCGCAGCCAGAAGCGATGGCCGGCCTCCAGTTCTGATGCGTTTCCATTTCAAAGGGCGTAACGCGGGGATGCGAAGGACAATTTGCAGCGCGGATCTGGCGCGTATTCTTTTTTCTCTCTTTTTTCAAGTCCGTTTTCGGCATCGACCGCTAAGATCGCTTGACCCGGGATATAGTGTTTAACTATGGGCGAATGATGCAACTTGCAAGGTATTCGGTTTGATATTTCAGGTGGATTCGAGCCAATCATCGTAGATATTGTTGTTGGTAATCTCAGTTATATTTGTTATCATGTTACTTATTGGTTATCGGTTATCTCTTGTACAATATAATACGTAAAATAAAATACAAAGATAATAGGTCATGGTGTAAAGTAAAATATAATACGTAGTCTTGTGGAAAAGTAAAATTATTTGGTAAAACGTCTGTATGCTAGAGTGGGAGCTCGAAAGCTTCGTGGTACCTTGAGGATGACGCTGGGAGGTCATGAATCGAACAACGGACTCGAATAATATTGCTGATCGCGCGCTGATATGATTTCCGTGTAGTTACCATAATTATGAATGCGTGGGATATATCCGCGGATATTATTATGTATTTAATCCCTCCGATGGCAACTGCGAATGTACGCGATTGGCCTTTCAATCGTAATTAGCGGAGCCCTGATTTTGAATCGCTCGCATTTAGCAGCGCGGAGGTTATTTTTCGTTTCGCGCATTTGAATACCGGGAGCAAGGTAAATGGGGGAATGATTATGGGCTTGATCGCGTTACGGGAAGGGAAGTTATTAAACTTTCCCCACTGATCAGCGGATTTTATTCGGATGGAAATATTTTTTATTGCCCGGTTTGCTGGTCCCCGGCTAACGGGTTAATCGAGCCGAATCTTTCACGAGAGAGAGCCGGGGAGTGCCTTCGCTCCACGGAATTGAAATCGAACCGGGCGACTTCAAATGGCTCCCACGGAATTGTTACATCCTGGACCGCGTTTAGATATCGGGAATTCTATTAAAGTGGAAGAGTTAATTCGCCCGATTGATATTTAAAGCGCCACGGACGCGGCCCACTGAAAAGAACAATTCGGAGCTCACGGGAAATTGCCCTGCCGGGAATTCGTAATTATCGCCATTAAGCGGAGATTTTAACTTCGATTCCTCACTGGCTAGATAACCTCGAGTATCTGCTTGTCGGAAATTTCAAATCTCTTCTATAAACACGAAGGGAAATATGCATAATATAATGCGCTTGTATAATATAATGCACGAAGAATAGTAGGAGTAAATTATTCGAAAGGAAGAGCCAAGGATAAAATTACAAAACAGCGGTTTGTGATGGTTCCATAGGCCAAATATAGAGACGCAGTATCTCTTGCCACGTGCTTATAATGCACGAATCTTCAGGAAAAAAAAGTATCCAGAGATTGATGATATTCAACGTAATATTATAGCACGCAATTCATATCGAGAAGGAACACCAGAGAGTCCTTGCTTCCACGTTTCCTCCTAACTACAATATTTATTCCACACCGTGATTCTTAGACGAGCACTAATCTCAATGAAAGCGTGAAATAAAAGGAAGGCAGGATCGGGGTATAGAGAGAGGCATTTTTGCTGCAGTAATCGGTGCTTATGCAAGATCCGTTTAGTCGCTGTGTTCCTGCACAAAGGCCTACGATGTACAGCAACGGCCATCGAGTATCCCGATTATACTCAATGAGCCCCTATCGAGGCCCACTTATCGAGGACACCGAGAGCCGTGTCCATAAGCATCTTCCACGTTTAATCTATCCCCTCTCCCTCTCTCCGTCTATCACTCTCTCTCGCTCTCTCTCTCTCTCTTCCTCTCTCCTCCCTCTCAAGCAAATCGACCATTCTTTCAAGGAGTTAATTCACGATCCACCTTTCTCTCATCGCGCAAACCTTGGATCATCCGAAACACTCCATCCTCATTTTCGAGCCGTATTCATGTCTCCGTATTGACCCTCCCTTGGAGGACCAATTACCCCCTCGAAACTCGAGACACCGCTCTCTTCCCCATTGTGACTCCTTTTGAGGGATATAATCAGAGCGAGTTTCCGAACTTCCGATTACACTGGAGCGGATAAAAAGCTGCTTATCCCCTGGGAAGCATTTGTACACCGATTTACAGGGCTAGTCGGATTGTCGCGCTCGCACTCACAATGCTCTCTCCGCCAGCCGCGATCGATGGCTCATCGCTCGCCCACCGATCGCAGCCTCGAATATTCTTATCGGCATATCCTTCTTCTCGACGAGGATCGACCACGATCGTTTCCTTTGCAAATCCACTCGCTGCTCGTTTACGCTCGACCGTAATATCTGTTATTTTAAGCGACTCTCCGCAGAGGGCCGACGTGCCTGTTTATCGTGCATTGTCATGTTTGAATAACGCGTATTAGCATTAGCGCAATTTACATTAGCGGCGGGGGGCATTTGCGCTTGGCAAACGGGCAGGCCCGCGGCTGCACATATCGCGCATTGTTCCCGAATCGTGGGAGGGGGGAGGAGGGAGGGCGCGTAATTCTCCCTGGAGGGAGGCATCAATGGGAGAGGATCTTTTCGAGATTCCTCCAGGAATAATCGAAAAGTGCGTCCCGGCCATTTTCGCGATTTCCATTCCATTCGAGGGCAAAGCACCTCCCGTATCTCGGCACAATGCGCCGGAATTCCGATTTATCCCCCCGCCGTGACTGGACTTTTTTCCATGCGAAGTCCGCCCGCAGGTTTCGAGCCGCGAGGGCCAATTATTTCTCCCGCTCCTCGACGAGGAGCCATTAATCACGGCGAGCTTCCCTCGGAGGTATCGGCGATCGGTGATACGCCCGGATCAGGAGCCAAAGAAACCAGCCGGAATGCATCCTCCCCCTCCCTGGTGTGCCCCCGCGAAAACTGCATCCGGGCTTTACGAGCCTCACGAGGTCCTCGAGATTGGTTTTCCCGGCGGGTTTACCCGGGGACAGCGAGTTTATCGAGACAAAGGCGGTCCTCCCAGGATTACAAAAGCCGCGATGCGATCAGGAACGGTGCCGACTTACTCTCGTTCCCCCGACCCCCCCTGGTGAAAAACTCGCCCAGGCCCCTGTCCAACGAGTGTCGCTGTCACGCCCCTCTCTCCGACAGGCAGCGCGTTAGAAGGTCCGTTGCTCGAAACAAAACCGATGGCTAATGATCTTTGCGTTCCCCGAAGCGAGTGAAATGAGGGGACTCCTATCTTGCTGGTTGTTTCTCAAGTCCTACGGAACTGGTGAACGCGATGTAATGTCACTGGACGAAATGTCTGATTAATCGTGTCTCATGCTGCAAGAAAATCACGAAGAATCACAGAAGTGAGAAAATAAATGAATCTTGGAAGTCTGAAAATTGTACGATTTTTCGAAGAAAACACTGATTTAAAATAGCGCTAAGAAGCGCAAGAGTAAACCTTTTCGGCGGAATCACTTTATCGCTCGCTAAGAGAGGCGAGGAAATGAAGATGCGATGGCGCCCAATGGCTTGGAAACCGCGTTAACCGATAGATTCTGGGCAAATCGTTTTGACGTCCGAGGTTGAAAATTAGGTGAGTCAATAGAGAAACCGGTTTTGCGTGCCACCGCCCCCGACCTTACGTAAGGATAAATCAAACTTTCCGCTGGCCGCGATTAAACAAGTTTGACCGCAGCTCGTCCGGCAGCGCGAGATCATTTTCCGGTGGGGCGGCTCAAAGTTAAGCCCTCGACGCCCCCTCTCCTCAAATTCTATGTACGAATCTGATCGATCGAGTTTCCTGCGGAGGAAGCAAATAACGGCCCTCCGAATTTTCCAGCGGTCCAAATACGCAGCTGGAGCCATTGTGATCCGAATGACGACTACCTTAGGTAATTCTTGTTTTTTTTTTTTTCAAGTTATTTGTCATTGTGAAATTATCGTGAACAATCGTGGATTTTAGTGGTCTTCGTTGTAAAGTCATATCGCGACTCACCCCCTTATCTTACTTCCTGCAGAATATCCAGCTCCATATCGTTTTTCACGCTTTAAGTGATTTAAGAGTGACTTAAGGTCGTCCAATTAGACGATGCATCGGTTATTGAGAAGTGCAATGCAAGTGCCAGGAGTACTCGTTTGTCGATACTTCCACTTAACACCGTGTAATATGGAATAGCGATTTAGTAATATACTGGGTGAATGTAAGTTAGAAGTGAGTAAGAGTGTAATTGATTAAGAGCAAAGAAACGATGCAAAATAAATCGCGTGCGTATTTGGCAAAGTTCGCGATGTGCCTTCGCGGATAATTAAAGTTTGGCCGATAGGGTGAAGGCTATTTACACGTGCACTCTCTCTCCCTCTTTTCGCCCACGGCAACTTAACGGTCTGAAGCGAAAGTACGCCCTTTGACAGGGTTCTAATAACTTTTATGCAGCTAGACGGTATGGCCATTAGCGCTTATCGCTGTTAAGCAGCTCCTCCTTTTCCCCACCGGCGAGTAGCGCAAAAATGCGACCACCCTCTTAGCCCTTTCCCATCTCGCTCGACATCGCGATTTTCCATCGTTGAGACTATACGAGGTTCCTGAGAAAACCCTGCTTCTTACCGCTGTGAACTCGCTAAGATTCGAAACCTGATGCCTAAAATAGCGATGTTGGTTCAAGTCCAATTTTTATCCCAATTTTGGAGCTCTGCTGGGAGGTTGTTTAGATCACAGACGTTCAAGATGAACTTCCAAGGAAAAATTCAAAAAATAAAATCCAATCAAAATAAAAAATTTGTTTTTTATATTTACGTTTCAAGCAGAAGTCATGGACCTCGGATAATTTATTTACTCTCCGTTCCAGCGACGCTCGTTGAGTTATCGTAAATTCATCGATAGTGCCCATTAATCAATTCGGGCGATCGTTAGGAATGTCGGATTTATTTGTCCCTTTCCGTATATTTATGGATCCAGGCCGCGAGGAACATTCATTATACATTGAATCTCATTTAACGCCGCGTTACATTAATCTTCGAATAATGGAGCGCGCCACGTGTAGCGCGTAACAAAAGAACATTAGCAGTTAATGTCCGTATTCGTAGTCTGTCCTCGAGGAACGACGTGGAACTCCTGCGAGTACATTCCTTATTGCCAGGGCGATAAATAACGCTCCCTTGCCCTACGCCAGGGCGAAAAGCTGACCTTTCCCTCGCGACCATGTATTATTCATCCGAACTCGCTGCACATAAGAATGTAGCGTGGATTTCATTTATTTCTCGCTTATATTTATATCTGGGTATCTCGTAAACAATTAAGAGGATTCCCTCTTCTTTCATCCGTGCGAAATATCCCAGAATTAGAACGCGAGGTACCATTGGTGGTATCGAATGAGAAATTAGGCTTCAAAAGGAAAGAATTTCGATCCTTACTTTCCCCTGAGCTCGAGATTAACGTAACATTCGCTGTCGCTCTGAACGATAAAGTTCCATGCTTATACTTACGATTTGCTTACGGAACTTCGTGCCATGCTTACAGTGACTATTTACCTATGGAACTTCCATAGGAACTTCCACGCTCGAACTAACCATTCGCCCATGGAACTTCATCCCATGCTCGTAATAAACAATTCTTAACGAAACTTCATTCCACGTTCGTAATAGTCCTTCGCTTATGGAACCTCATTTCAATCCGCAAATACCTATTTATTAACAAACTACTATCTATACTCAACGATCGGTCGCTTATAAGACCTCCTTGGACTGTCCATTCGTACATGGAACTTCGTTTCACGCTCGTAACAGCCATTCCTTCATGGAACTCGGTTCCATGCCCATAATGATTATTCCCTCGCAAAATCTTATTTTACGTCCACGAATACCCATTCGTTTATAACGCACCCTTCCATACTCAGAGAGTCTTCTGTCCCTTATAGAATTCTCTTCCACGCTCCGACCGAGCATTCCCTTACGGAACTTCGTTTCACGCTCGTAACAACCATTCCCTCATGGAACTTACTTCCATAATAATTATTCGCTTATAGAACCTCGTTCCGCGTCGACAAATATCCATTCGCTTACACAACTCCCTTCCACGCTCACAGTGGCCAGTCGCTTACAGAACTTCCACGCTCGGACCGGCCATTCGCTTATGTCCCAACAACATCGAAATCCAATTTCCGGGAGGAGTCGGCGCGAACCCCGCGGCTTCTCGAAAATCGTCGAAAATCCCGCGACTCGAGTTTCGCCAATGCGCCCCACGTCGAAACGACGCGAACCCTATCGCGCCCTGGCAAACGCCGCGTACGTTTGCATGGCATTGTGCGCGGAGAGGGGAAGCCGACGATTACAGCGTGGAGTTCGCAACGACGAGTGGAAACCACGGTGATCTCCAATAATGTTGCATTACCGTCCTGGAATCGAAGGCCGCCGCGGGGTCAGCGCCACGAAGCGCGAGAGGAGCTTATCTCAGCGACACACGGACGGACCCTGGCGAGGCAAGGAGGATGGAGAGCCTCGGGGGAGAAGCGGATATCCCCAAGGACAGGAAAAATATTCTCGCAGATGCATCGAATCCCCCTCCCTTTATGCGTGTGTGCCAGCGAGGAAATGAAAGCCCAGGAGGATTTAACTCTCCTTGTTGGCCTCGCGTTTGGTCCCTGGCCATTTGCGACTTATGGATTAAGAAGAGTATCTCGAGTTCGCGGAAAATCATCCCTGGATTCGTGGGCTTCCATCGATGGAAGGTAAGCTCGTGGCGGAGGAGGCTTTGGCGATGTACTGCGCGAGTGTGGGTGCGAGGTAAGGTCGGAGGTTACGCTTGGGAGGCTTTGCGAGGATTGTGTAAGCGCTGTTTAGGCGTGGATATGGATAAAGAAAGGAGGAGTGACAGGTATTTTGTTTGATTGGTCATAGCGCGTTTGCTGCTCTAGGGGATTTATGGAATTAGAGTGGAAGTTTCTCTGTATTTTCAGAGAGGCAGATGTGGGATTAGCTTGAATCGTTCTGTGGACTTCGGGCAATGCTGTTCCCGCGCGCGAGGTCTGCGTTTGTAAATGCAGTCGGGGGGAAGAATTAAAGGGGGAAAAAATACGGAGTGTGGCTCGTAAGGGAATAATTTGGAAAGCGCTTGTGCGAAAGCTTTACCGCCTTTTCGAAGGGTCACGTATCGCTCCGGATATTCTCGTTCTCCTCGTCGAACGTGTACCTCGGCTCGCCATAAATCCTGCATTATTTAATACGGCCGAGTGCAGGAGATACGAGCGCGCTGTAAAAACTGCTGCGTGGATCTGCGCCACTCGTAATTCTAAAGGAACGTAAGGGATTGCATTCACGCACTTGCGTGCCTTTCGCTCGGTCGAAAGTCGTATTTCACCCATTAAAAGATAAGGAGTTCTCGATAGTTTTTCAAGATTATTGTAGTTGAAAATAGCGCTTAGGAGCGATCCGAAGAAATAATGTATTATCGTAAATATAAAGGGAAGATCCGCGTCTAATTAAGGCTGCGTGTCAATTCGATTTTATTCTTTTTCTTAAAAATTGGACTTATACCACTTTTATATCTATCGCTTCAACGATCAGTGTTAACTAAACGCTTAATAGAAAACTTAACGAAGGTAATTGGACTTTTCGTAGGGACGAAAGATTAAATAACTTGTCAGAGGAACGATTATACCTCCACGCTCGTGACACGGAAATTAACGATGGTAATTAGACCGTTCAAAGCAAAGAACAGCACCGTACACTTTTACACAACTGCGAACGATCGATTATCCTTAACGACGGCAAAAGAGTACACATACTCAACTACCTCCGAGAAAAAGACCCAGATATAATAATATCTAATCAAGAAAACAAGGGAAAAAATCTTCAAAATTATAAAATTCACTTTCGAACAATCTCGAAATTTCCATAAAAACGATCAACGTTTATCCTCCATCGATTACACTTATCCTCTCAAAATATCCCTTAACCAAGCCCCTCCGACATTCCCTCGGCATCCACGCAAAGTGCATCCTTTTCTTCCTCGCGGAAATTCACTGAGAACTGCAATTGCCAGTAAGGGCGAAAGAGGTAAAGGAAGAGAGACAGAGAGCTAGAGCTAGAGAGAGAGAGAGACGAATGTAGAGGTATAACCGAAGGTCGTATAACGGCGGAACGTATATTGGCTGGCTTAATAACGTCACCACAGGGCCGATACTTAGGTAGCAACGTCGACCGGCCACGAATGGAGTCCTGATAGCCGATGGTTACGATCATAAACCCGGTACGTAAGGTACGTAGGAGAAAGCGGCGAGCCCCGGGACCCAATTTCGCGACAAAAGCCCGAGCACGGTGGAAGACGTTGTCGGAAATCGTTTCTTCGTCTCCCTGTCAGCCGAATAAAAGGGCCGCGGCAAGAGGAAGCCCGGGAAGGGGAAGGGAGATACGCACGGATGCTTATGGAAACGGACAGCCTGAATATTCACGGGGGTTTCGTATTAAATCGTGCTCCACATTAAAATGCAGATTCCGGTAGAAAACTCCCCGTGGACGTCGATACGGAGTTTAACCGGCGGAAGTAAATCTGGACTAATGCAAATGCGCGGCTGGGGAGGAAAGAAAGTAAATGTGAAATGAAGCAAATATCGTGACTCTCGAAGCTTATCGATAACGCGTGGTTTGGTGCAGACGTACTTTTTTCCTCCTGCATTTTTTCCTACGTTTTCTTGGAAGCTTGCTTCGTCTTGGATGAGGCTTTGTATATTATAAGAGGCGAAATCAGGGTTACGTTGCGAATCGTCGTCCTTTCCGTACGCACGTGGCGCGATTGTTTTATGTATTTAATATTAAACGTTATTCCGATTATACGTTGATCGGATTTAGCGGAAATGAATATTTATCGGCGGTATTAACCATTGATCGTATAACTGGTTTTACTGTATTGTGTACGCTGACCACAAGCGAGGCTCCTAGCTTTCGGATTTAAACCATAATGCACGATACACGCGCGCGCGTTTGCCGCTGTGAGCCAAGGGGTTAAATCGCGTTGTGCATTAAAATACAGACTCCGTTGTAAAACTCGCCATAAACTGCGGGAAATAAATCTGGGCTGATGCAAATGTGCTCGGAAAAAAAAGAGGGATGACTTAAATAAGCAAATATCGTAACTCTCTCGGAATCTTGATAATGCGTCGCATCACGTGACACCGTGTTTTTCGAGGATTTAGGGGGGGAAAGAATGAGAGATACGATACGGATCGCGGACATCAATTCTGTTTAGAATAAAGTTGCGTATACGATATTCTCTCGTGTTCGTATGTCGTGCCGGGACTTATGCCAACGCACGTGACACTCCCTCGGAGCATAAAGATTATGGAAATACGTCAAAGGCGATCGTTGTTCGATTTCAGGCGGGACACCAAAATTGTACGGCGCGTTTCTTTCGTATCGTCCGTTTTATTAGAATTTCAGAGGTTAGCCTAACCTTCTTAGCTGACGATTTATAATAAAATGATATATGTGCACGGTACACCCGTATACACGCTCCGGCCTATACGGCCGCATTTGATGTCTCCTGAAGCAAAAAAGTTATGAAAACACGTCGAAAGCAAAGGTTGACTCACTTCAGAGGGTTGCCTAACTCGTAAAACATTTTTTGTACCGTCCGTTTTGTCCAAGCCTCCAAGGTTATCATACTTGCTCAGCCTGAATGGCATACGAAAGCGACGTTACCTTTCTCGGACGAAAGGAATAACATGCCGGATTAATATTATGTTAAATATATTTCTACAGCAATATGTGGATAAATACCAGTTAAACGTCTGATTTTCCTATAACGTGCACATAATACCGCGCTCTAAAAGCACCGAGGATCCTATTCGCCCCTTGAAAAAGCACAAAATAAAATGTGTTATTCTCTTTTTTATACCAAACCCGAAAAACTCACATGGCGCTAGGACCATTGTTTTTCTTCAATTTTCACCGAGGCTGGAATATAAAATACCTCGTTTTTGTTATAGAACTTACAAGTTAAGCCTTTTACAATTACCTGCACCCTTTTACATAATTTTGCTATTTTCATCGCTCTACTCTACACTATTCCCCCCAATTGACTCGCATAATATCACAAGTTAAATACAGTTTAAAAGGCTAGCGGACCAAGCAAAACCTCCGTTCGTCGCAGGAAAAACCCGTGCATCTTTTCTCCACTCTTCTCGAATCAGCTGTTGCGAGCGCCGCCATTTTACAGCCTCCCATCATTATTAGAGCAAGAAGATAGTAGCGGCATATAATGCATGGCTCGTATTAATATTTCGACGTGTGCGCCGGCTCTGCTCCCGTCGCTGCATATCGTCATGTGGCTGAGGCATTAAATATCCCTTTCTCGACGACGACATCGTGAAGAGGGTGGCCAGGGGGGGGGCGCAAGTAGGGCAGCCCGACTTGAGCTCAGTCAACACAGCCACCGCGGATATTGAAAAATGGCAGTATGATTTATTGCGGTGCTCCATCGTTTATCCGATCCTGGCTGCAGTTCCATCCTTCAGACATGATCCCAGCAGATCTCCCTCGCGGTCCTCCTCCCGTGGGCCCAATGACGATTGAACTTTCTCGCTGGCGGCCCTCCCGCGGGACATAAGCGGGAAGCTTCGAAGTAACCCTGGCCGGGTAAGTTACTCGAGCGAGGACTGGCCGTCGTAAATTTAACGATTTTCCAACTCCACCGGCTTGTTTTGTACGGCGACTGGGTCGTTTTCTTTTCTGTTTTTCTTTTTTTCCCAGCCGAAAAGGGCGACGGGTTTTGCGCGGATGCGGCACTGGCGAGACGAAGTTTATACGAACAACCGTGGCATTCTGCGAGTATTGGATAATATATACTTGCCATCGAGCTGTCCGTAAGAATTGCTAACTCGAGTCTATGCTCGTTTGATCTTAAAGCTGGTTTTATCGTCGATGACTCGCGAATCGTAGGGTGTTTTTAGTTGTGAAAGAATATTCGCTTGGAAACTTGCGGTTATGGATGAATGTGGGAGGATCGAGGAATCTGTGATAAGAGCCTTTGGGAGGCGTTGCGCGGTGTTCGATGGTTTTTATCCCTTGGAATACGTGGATTTGAATAAGAACGATTAATGCGGAATCATGAGGATGAGAAATACTTAGGAGTGTCCGATACGGCGAATGTTCCCATGGTTTTCTAAGCTTCGATATAAACGTTCTTCTGGATCATAAGCCGTAACACCAATTTCACGCCAGACCGCGCGCCACTGTGTTTATCGACCGGTTTGCATCGAGACGACCCTGTACCTCTTTCGGCTTCTTATAAAAAGATATTGGCCACCTACATCAGGATAATGTTATACTCGTACAGCGTCGAGCTTTCGAGGATTTATCGTTAAATTAAAAGGCCTCGCGCGATGATTCGGCAGTAATCCCATCAAAACACTTTATACGGTCTCCAAAATGATCACCTCCTAATATTACATAAACCCAGCTTACTATTCTTCTCAAAGACATCAATATCACAGATACTTAAAAACGTGGAAACATCGGCAATTCTTCCACATCAATAACACGGATACTTAAATACCTCGAAACATTAGTAATTAGTCCATAACGACGCGATAATATCCATGTACTTTAATCGTATCGATCATCGATGCTCCTTCGCCTTTCAAACGGGAGGTGGTTTTTTTTCTCTAGAAAGAAGGATCGGGATATTCTGCTCCTTTGGTAATTCACGAAGGACGAGGGCCTGTCGCGTAGGCTTATTTTCCCCGTTGGTTTTATCGCGCGTCTCGACGCGTGCCCAGAGTTGAACGAAGCCGGAGGGAGGGAGGAGTGGCAGTAAGGTTGGAAATTCGGGGACGTTCCCTTCGTAAAAGAAGACTCGCGCCCACGCATTATCATAATTTTCCTGTTCCAGCCTTCTGCCGGCCGTGGAAAGATTACCCCGCGACGATTCATCCGTCTCGGCCCGTACGTGCCCCGATCGAAATCTCCTAGGGGCAGGGGGACGTAAATTTTCTAAATTAAAAACTTGGGGATTCCGCGTCAGCCCTTTGCACCGAGCCTGGAACTTGTTTTACCTTTATTACGTGCCGAGAATTATGCAAATTTCACCTTACGCCGGGCCGCTGCACGCCCCGCTCCGATATTGGCCCGCGGATGTAATTATCCCAGTGACGTCACGGTGATCCCTCGTTTTTGGTCATACGAGAATATACTCGCGAAGGATTCCAACGACTGATCGAGGACCTGACGGGATTTGGAAGAATTAAGTTGTACCCGTGCGACGGAGACTTTTGTGACTGGAAGCAATGGATTTGATCGATGACGTCTAATTCCAAGCTCATAACGTATCTTAGTCTTCTATATTAGTGGATATATTATATGAGTGGTCTCAGCGAGCAAAGACTTGGATAAAGCAAAGAATTGCTGGTTAATAGCGTTAAGGGAATATTTCATTTACACCATGTCTAGTAGAAATATAGTAAGAAGTAACCATGCCTTAGTATTTTGTTATCGATAATCGCGTCTATAGATACTGATTCTTTTCAAGTATTACTCTCACCTTAACGGTTCACATCCATGAACTGTGAGAACTAAGATTTCATCCTCGATTAACGAGCATGTCAAATCCGCGCTCATCGAACAGCATTATTACATCAAGCGACCGAAGTATCCCGATACCTTCCGCAACATCCTGAGGAATACGAGCGAGGAAAACAGAAAGCAAACACGGGGACGCACTTTAAGGTACGGCCCTGGTCGTAATATAGGCGTCATCGTTCTACACGCGGAGGAGCGTCTGTTAACACAACACTCCAACGAAGCGGCCGCTATTTTTCAAAGGCGGCCCACAATTTTTAGTATCCCCGAAGGTGTTCGCGCGAAAATAAAAATTCCAAATGCATATTTCAGCACGTCCGTGAGAGAGGCCAGGCCGCGGGGAGGAGGGGGGGGGGGGGGTAGGAGGGGCACTAAAAAACGGAGGGCGCGCTTTGCAAAGCAAATTAAATGACCGCTGTAACCGTTTCTGTCTCCCGGCTTGTTGATCAATATTTAAATGTTTACACCGGTGTACGGGTTTGCATAATCAGACGGTATTTCCTCCCTCTCCCTCGTCCCTTGTTTTTCGCAACCCCCCCCCCCTCCTTCTCCTCTAACAAGCAGACCTCCCAAGTGTCCGCGGCCAGGGAGGAGGCGAAGGAATGGCGAGGAAGGTAAGCCGGGGCGGGAGGAGAATCGAATTCTGGATTAGAGCCGGGGGTCTGCGCCGAATCGCAAAAATCCATTACCCGAATTCTCGCCCACGGCGTCGGCACACATATGCCCGCGGGTAAAATGCGATTTACGAAATTTCGCCGGGCACGGTTGCCGGCCTGATCGATGCCGAGGCAAACAGGAAATGAAATGTAAACTGCGGCAAGTAAAAAGCCCACGTGGCCCCGGCGGAATAACCGCGGACAACTGGAAATTGTTGAATTTTAAACGCGCCAAAAGAGGGAGGAGGGAGAGAAAAAGGGCGGATGAGTGAGTGAGTGAGTGAGTGAGTGAGAGAGATAGAGCAAAGAGACGTGGTGTACAGGAGAGAGAGAGAGAGAGGGAGAGAGAGATAAGGGAGGAAGGATCTACAAACGAAATCATAAACGCAGTTCTCCACGGTTTGGGATATTCAACGAGATCTGAATTTAGAATGTACAAGATTTTCTGAGTCCCCTTCCTTTCTATGCACTGCCTACGAATTGCACGCAGCTCTCTGTAGGAGATCCTTCGATTAATGTGCAAGGCATTTTAGTCGCTATGCTTGACGCGCGTAGTTTTTGGACCGAGGGTGAATTTGATGAATGTACGTTCTCGAGAATCTTACTTAACGTGCCTATCGTACGTTCGTGTTATTAATTACGCCGGTTCTTGGCTTGGCGTTTCCTCGTTCGATAATCGGCGAATGAAAGTGCAAATCTTTCTGTTTCAATAACGATTAATCAAATTTGCGGCCAGGGCGCGATTAAGTTCGCATGCACGCTACGTGGAATTATATCACTGTGACGTTTATAAATCATCGAGTTATGATAATTTCACTTGAGACGCGTGAAGTGTATTGAGCGGGTGGGAAATTGCGATATACCTTAATTTTGGATTAGTTTATTGAACACAAATCCTGGTCAAATTTAGATTTCCTCATTGTCGGGTAAGCGTGGAAACCGAGCTACGAAACGAGGGTTGACAGTCGAGGATTCACCGCATCGTCCTCAAAAAATATTTCGATGCTTACTCACGCGTGACGGACGAGCCGCATTTAAACTATGAAATCATAAGCGTTGCGCTCGTCGTATTTATCGCGCTTCCCGACGACGAGAAACTCCCGTGGACGTTTGATGCGAGTTGTTGTTCCAATTAGAGCGTTATTCGCCTCCTACCACACGGCTCTCTCTCTCTCTCTCTCCCTCTCTCTCTCTCTCCACCTCCTGCGCTCCTCGTGTTTTCATGCTCAGATTATTCGCCCCAGCCCACGACAGTCGACGACCACCGGCTGACACATCACCCTGCATCCGTGAGGGAAATCGTTGAAGGGAGGTTTAACCCATTTCGCCAGCGGCAGGAAAACTATTCGAAGAAACGTCCTGCGGACGCTGCTTTAATTCTCGTTAATCCTCAATAAGATGAATTTCTTCACGGAATGAATCTCATAGCTTCTATTTGCGAAGTTACTTGGAAAAGCATACACTATGATATATCGGATTAGCGTTGTTGATTCTAACCAAGAATGTTACCATGGCAACGTAGCCTGCAGAGGCTTAAGGAGCCATCTTGTTTTCTGCTCGATCCTGCATTCATTGGATATTATCTACTTTTCTCCTCTACGAAGAGTTTCAGTATGTATAATGTACGAATATATGCGTTGCAAGGAAAAGCAGAGTTAATGGTCAGAAGTTACACCGGAATCACCGCGGTCCTTCGAACGTACCCCCGGGTGCAGTTCTGTTTGGCATGGAATAAGATAATATAGTTTAGTCAACAAAAGGAGGCGGGAGATCCTCGAACAGATCCGAAAGCTCACTGACCTCGCGAAAATCCCCCCAGCGTGTGCTCCCCTCCTTCTAGAAAGTGGCCGTGGATCGGGAATACTTGAGGAGGTAAGAAAAGAATACAAGCCGGGCCGGCCAACTAGTCGAAGCAAAGTAGAGAGACACCCTCCTTCTCCCAAACCCCACCCTTGCCTTCTTGTATAAGGTTTCGCATTGTCTCGCGGAAACAAAAGGCAGGTAGCTTATGTCCCGCATTCAAAAGCTCACAAAGTTCAGTCTCAAGTGCTTCTCTTTTGCCCGACCCTTCTCTCTTTCTTCCTCCCTCTCCGCTTCTCTCTCTCTCTCTCTCCCCTTCGCGCACTCTTGGCATCCTCCTTCCTCCCGCGGTGGCTCTTCCTTCTCTCCTTCTCCCCTAACTTATTTCGACTCTCCGCCACGTCGTGTCCTCTCCTTTCTTTCAGCGCCACTCCCCCCTCCCCGCCTTTTAGCCTTTTTCGCTCTCTAACTACCTTCCTTACACTATCTCTCCCTCTCGCTCCCTCCGCCCCCTCGCTCCTATTTCCTTTCAAACCCCCTTCTTGCACTCCTTCCGCCTCTCTCCTCGGTGGACACTCCTCTCGTGCCATGCCTCCACCCTGCCAGGCCGCTTCCCCAATTTCGCCCCCCCCCCTCCCACGGCAGCCCTCGAGGCCTCCCTTCGGTGCCCTCTTCTTCCCGCCTCTTAGCAGCCTCTCTTGCGCGCCAGACCCTTCGCCTCTCGGCTGCACTCTTCCAGGGCATCGAGAACGTACCGTTTAGGCTCCTGAAACTGTGCAAATCTTCTCGCCGGTCGCAGCGGATGAGTTTGCTTTAACGTTTCGCTTTACTTCCCGGCGCGTCGCTGAATGCGTGATGGGTTTAAAAATCGCGTCTGCATTTTCTATCGCGCAGTATATTTAACATCTTTGGCATGGCTCGGCGTGGCATCAATATCTCACTGGCTGCTCCACTTTGACCGGCGTGACATCGATGAATGCCTCGGCTCATGAATTCTGTAATACTACCAAAATAGTTTGTCGTCCTGAGTGGAAAAAGAAATTGCTCTACACCTATGCTTAACGTGTTCAAACTGGGCTCTTCGGAAATACGTGTACACTCTGAGCGTTTGATTAGGTTTTTAATTATGAGTCAAATATCGACCGTGTACTTCGACGATGAAATGAATGACGATAATATGAAATCGTGTAAAATCGATCGATTATTATTATGATGATATATACGCAAATATAATCATAATAATAATGATAACCTGATGTATATATTCAATGTCCTCAATGGCCAGTATATGGAGAATGATGGGTGATCGTATATGAAGCTTCCTGGGGATTCTTGGACACCCCGTATTCGCGCAAGGTCATCGCTGGGGTTGATACACCCCGTGGACTGGGCAAAGCACTCGTATGACACACGCAGGCGCCCAGCCGAGGTTCCATTTCGTAAAATTTTCATTGCCCCGCTCCGTTGTACGTAGCCTACCTCGTTACTGGCCGCTGCATTAGTTCCAGTCAGGCGTAATGGTTTACATGCATGATTCAGGCCGGCCTCGGCAAGAAAGCAAGGTCAAGAAAGTGCAACTCCTACGATGCAAACCGCGGTAACGCGGAGTTGCCGGCTTTGGTTCGAACCAGCACTCGTTACTATTCATCGCCCTTAGGACTTAATGAATCACGCTCGCGTGGAAACCGTAGAAAAGCTGTTATTTCGTTCGGAGTATTCTTAATTAAACGTGAAATTGCGCGCATCGCAAAAAACATTCACGGTTTGCGCGCGTAAATAAAGGACTGACGAATATAATAGTAATCTCTTCGTCGGAATATAATATGATTTTTAGTTCATTTCTAATACTCGTGTTTAATTTATTGCTAAGTATAACATGTCTAAGTATAATATTCCAAACCTTACATATGCAAGTGAATAATATTAATCATAGTAAGAATGATATAAGGGCGATCGGTGACACGTGATATTTCAGAGGTATTTAGTATCCAATAACCGAGAAGCGTATATTCTTCAAAATATATTTTCCCAAAATATGTTGCACACTGTCGTGGTAGGTTGAAAAATCCAAAAGCTCGGAAAAGGATTAAAGCATAAGCGGCTCGCGTACATACGCGCTTGACATTCATTATACAGGGGGCTCACATTTCGTACGGCCGCAATTATGGCGGTGCACCGGCGTCGTTGCAGTACTCGTAGTTGCGAGTACTCGTTATCGCTTCCGCCAACCCCTTAATTAAGATACTTCTCGTGTTTTCTCGTTTATGCAGCCTGCGTAAATAAAAGAACAACTTTGCCCCGGCTCGAAGACGTTAACGATTGTTCGTAAATCCTGAATTGCCCCTCGTAGACCGAGAGCTACCCTCGAAACGACCCCTCCGATATTCCCACCGTGGCCGATCAGGGAAGTCGCAGGTTAACCCTAAACCTCTTAGTACTTTATCCACCAATGACGTTCGGCCGCCTCAAACCACGCGCCGCCATTCGTCGCTGGTGACGCAACGACGCGAGTCATCGACCAGTGACGCAAGATTGTATACGCTTTTAATCGTCCCTTAGATATGCACCCTCCGCCACCATCATTCGTTAAAGCTCATCACTGGCGTTAATGAACTCGTTATTTGCGTCGATAGTGCAGGATAGGGGCTTTCGGATGTTGAAGCGAGGTGCAAAACGAAGTACAGACAGAAGGACTCCGATAAATATGAAGATATATATATATATGTTATAAATATCACGTAATTATACGCAGATACAACGTAATAAGCACGCCACTACTCGACGTGACACGAGCGTATATTAGCACTTCCCAAGAAATTACGACAAAAGTATACCACGGCTTCTTTCGACAACCATGCCACTCCGTCTGCATCACTCGTCGCCCCCTTGGAATTCGAGGGTCTCAAATTTCACTGTCTATGCATACTCTGTATATACAATGGAACGACTGAATGTCTTGGGACGCCTGCTTCGACACTCAGCTCACCCATCGACTCCACCCTTACGATATCGGAAGTTTTATACAATTCACGCACTACACACTAATCAAATAACGTATACAAAAGTACCCTAGCCATAAAACACATGGCTTCGCAACGGAGAACATTTAATTTACGCTTATCGAAACGCGTCGAGCGTCCTCTTTACCTCGTCCAACGAGCGCGCGATAATTTCCAAGCTGGCGATCGCTGGAAACGACCGGACAACGACTTCGAACGCGGTAGCGGATGCTCGTGCTCGTCAGGGCTCGTCCGCTAGTCCGTTAATCGGAATGGATCATCTCCATGCCACGTCGCATTTATTTACAGTCGTTTGTTACACGTTAATCAAAATGGAGTATCGAGCGCGCAGCTTATTTTTGAGCCGGCGATAACTTACTTACTAGCGTGATCCGACATGCAAACGCCGCGTGCGCGCAACAGATGCGCGTCCGCGAGGGGCCAGAATGGAGATTAATTGCCGCGCATTATTCCCGTCCGTTCTGATCAGAAAGGCGTATCTCGCGCGGCGCGATTAAACCTCGTGCCACGGCCACCATCGCGGATGTGTTAACGATCTGACGGCGGCCGGAGGAAGGATACGGCCATTCCGACCTAGGAATGCTTTATTGCCTCTCGAAACACGAACTCTCGAGGCCTGACGCGGATTTATTAACATCGTTGCGCGGTCCGCGCGCCGATGAGCCGCGTAACGATATCCCTTTATCCCTCGCGAGGGGGAAAATCCGTTTCCCTCGCCTTACAGGCCCTCGGCCACTGGCGTTAAATTCGAATGACAAATTTTTCGAGCGGTCGAAACTTCGTCCCTCCTGAAAACGGCACTTTCAGGCCGTGTTTCCTGCGAGGGCCCCGGTCTTTCAGCTCCTCGGGCGTAAAACTTTGGAGGAGCCGGCGAAGAAATTTCAGGACCCCTCGAGAAGGTGATTACTCGATCCTTCAAGACCTTTCAGCGCCATTGTGCAGGGACCACCTCCGTTAGTCCGAGGGAGCCATTAAATAATTCGATCGCCTCCGCGAGATTAAAAGCTAAAAACCCATAATCCAAGGGATTGTTCCCAGGGGCGGTGTCGGGGAGAGGGACCGAGAACGAGCTCGATGTTCGTCTGGGTTCGGTGTTTTAATTACAAAAAAAAAATAGAAAAAAAACGCACGAACTTGCCCGCCATCGTCTGTACATCGAATTAAAGCGCAACTTCGGATACGCGCTTTCCCTCTTTTTTTTTTTTATTTATTTTTTCCCTAGGAATTCGCCGGGGCACGGTTCGTTAAATACGCCTCGATGGAGAGAAAAAAGAGAATTGGAGGGGAGGCTTTGCGAACGAAACGCTAAGGGGTTTCGTGCATTTTCTCGCGATGATATACGTGGGTTCGTTAGGTTCCGTTTCGTTCCACCATTTTCGCGTGGCAGCCTCTCGCGGCCCTTCCTGGCGAACAATGGGGCCGTTTTCAGTGGCGAATATTGTAGGTGTTACGATTCACCGATGCTGAGTGCATGCGTTTTGTACGCATGGCTGCGTTCAGCCCCCGTAGCCGGGAGCCCTTGTCGGCGGAAGCTCAAACGCGACAAACGATGTTCTCGTGAACCATACGTCGTCGAGAGGGTTTAATAGCTCCAAGAAAGCGCTCAGTGATTACGCTCTTATTTCGTATTTTCCTTGCCACCTACGATTCTCGTCTTTCCGCTATAAATCCGTAATGAAAGTAGAGTTCCTGAACCATATGTTCGCATGGTTTTTTTCCCTATTTCTAATCCTAGAATATATAGCACACAGTGTCTGGTGGAACAGAGATGAGACCTAGTCCGGAATTCTGGTTTAAACGACCGTGGACGGCCAATGCCAAAATATTTCACTCGCGTACGAGGAAGGCGGTGAATAATCCTGCCGACACTCGGCGCCTTTCGGGGCAATTTCTAAAATCATTTTCCCCATCAAAAGAGACGGCCGCTCAAAGAAAAACCGCAACGGGCGGGAAATACCTCTATGCGCCTGTAATTATAAAAGTGGTCCGAGTCGCGGATTAAAAAATAATTACTTTATCAATTTGCGCACTTTGTGCGCGATATTCGCGTGGAGCGTGGTATAGTGTAAAGCCATTTGCGCAAGGAAAACAATGTTATTTGGGCGACTTTGATGATCAGCGGCACACACTCGAATCCTGTAACTTCCAACCGCTTAAGGTGAGAGGAGACTTAAGAATTACTTTAAAGTCTTGCTGGAAAGTCCCTTTTGGGGATAAAACGCTCTTCTCGCTCGTCGGAGCCTTTTTCCTCTCTCTCCGCGTTAAGTAATGGCCCGTTTTACGGAATGTAAAGCGTGTTTACGCACTCGCGGCCTGAAACAGTGGAATAAGTGCGCGATAATCGGAACATCGATACGCGCCGTTCATCCACGCTCGCCTTTGCGCTCTATTTTCGAGAGAAAGCCAAATCGTATTATCCGGGAATTCAATTTGACGAAGAAAATTGAGAGTGAAAATTGCATCGATTATCCGCGTACATAAATACCTTCCATTCATAAGAATTGCAAAGAAATAACGGCATTTATCCTATAAATACCTATGAATTATAAACATAACCAAAAACCGTATTTTTAATTCAAGATTCAAACTTCCATTTCTAACTACAAATCGAACGTATAGAATCTCTATTTCGCGTCCATTTCGACGCTGTATAAACCCCGTTTATACACTTGGAGTATCGACCGCGATGGAGGAATATGATCAAAAAGCATATTCGGTACATCGAGGCGCACAGTCGCATTAGAATCACATATCAGCGGGGCCGAAATCTCGGTATCCAGGCTCCAACCATAACCGTCCTTATCTGCACGGTGGGCTCATGCCCTCTCATCTATCCTCAAATACAATCGTAAAAGGAGCCATAAAGCCCGGCCGCGTATGTTACTCTCCCGTCATCCACGAATTACGATACTTTCGGGCCGTCCTCGAGATCGAGGAAAAATGCTGAATTTCTCTTAGGATCACCTAGGCGCTCTCCCTCGAATCCTGCTTCGAAGAAAAAAAAAAAAAAAAAGAGAGAGAAGGCGGAAAAAAGAGAAGGAAATATAAGGAGAAAGGAAGAGGTAAGAGAAGGAGGAAGAGGTAAGAGAGACGGCCAAGGCCCAAAGAAACGTTGCCTCCTCGCCCTCCAGAGACAGACCGTACGATTCGAGCAATGCTGATCTGCATAGAGCGCGCTTCTTTATAAAGCAAAGACCGCGCATGGAGCGGCGGTTCCGATTCCTATGCAAACTACATGTATGTATGCAGCCGGTGGCACTGAACGACACGTTTAAGGCGGTCATGCCGGATAGGCAGACGTAATGCCCTGGTACACGGCAACATTTTGGTTCTTGTCGTACAGGATGTCCTAGAATAAGTGGGAAATATTTCAGGCGCGACTTTGGAACGGAGCAACGATGGAGGGGAGTTTATAGAAACGGAGCTCCCGTTTCGCTCTGTTTTCCACGAACGTATTTCGAAGCCCTTCGTGCTTCCCCGGGTTTTCGAATCTTGAGTCACGGCACTGTGCTGATTTTAGCGACGATCCGTTCGTCGATAGGCTCGGGAGTTGGTGAGTGAGATCACGTCTATCCAGTGAAAAGATTTCTGGTGTGTATAATAATAATAGGCACCGGAACTAGGAAACACAGTGTCGAACTAGGAAACAAAGTTCTAGTGAAAAGATTTCTGGCATGTAATATGCGCCGGAACTAGGAAACAGAGTTCTTTTTCTTGGCTTAACCTGGTCAATCCAGCGATATTTCCGCTCATTATAGGACACGCTTAATATTCGTTGCGCTATAATGTTTTTCGAATGCTCCATAACCTCGTTCTATGAACCATATACGCTCTAATGTTCCTGGTTAAACCGCGCGTACTTCGAATTCCCATAAAACCGTATACGATATTTCTCGCTTATCCCAAGCGTGTATCGTAGCCAAGCGATTATTCCCCAAATAAGGCACTCCGCGCGTACGGGCGAATAATGCCATAGCCGAGCAGATCGCGGTATCCCTTTATTCCCCCGTGCTATTCAAACGTCAGATTCTATTTCGACAACTATTTCGAGAGCAAGCGTCGCATTCACAGGCCCCGCCGGGAAAAATAGTGTCCTTTGTGCGATCATATAGAGACACTTATCGCGAGAGTAAGAGACGAATTCATTGTTCCAGCTTTTGGCTCGCTCGTCCCTACACCTCTCCCTCCCTCTCTCTCGCTCACTCTCTCGGTTCATCTCTCTCCCTCTCTCTCTCTTGTTCCGCGCCTATTTCCTTCTTTTTTGTCGGCTCTCCTCTCCATCGTGGCACGGGACGCGATCGAGCGACGGGTGGCGGAGAAAAAAAAAATACGCTGTCACGTATGCGTGCTCCTTTATTGATTTTCCAGCGACACCAGCGGGATGCAGAAGGGCGTAAGGGGGGTTGGGGAGCAGAAGGGGGAGGGACGGCGACGAGACGGGAATCGCCTCAATTTTTCCATACCTCCGAGTCCCCCTAGGCTGCAACCGTGTGTCGCCTGTGAGGGCATAACCGTACGATAAATGCTCCTCGATTGGTGGCCCGCGAAGACGGGCCTCCCTGGCGGGGGATCATTTGAAAAAATGCACTTGGCCAATCGCGAGAATTGAAATGAACGCGCGATCGGGATAGGAGCAGAGAAGTTCTCTGCGCGAAATACTCGAATCGCAATTATGGCGCGACGTATGGATTTATTCAACGCGCAGTAATACGCGAATATATGATAAAGCGCGTGTTAATTATGTATTGCAGCCGGCGTAATCGAGAATTCATGTAGCGAAATGGTGTTGGCAAAAGTATGGTTTATTAAAAGGTTGGAATATATGATATATATATATATATATATATATGGAGAACCGTTGAAATTATCTGGTAATAAACGAGATTCGGGTATAGAATTGGGCGTCGTGCCTCTTCGCAAATGGCCACATCGTACTTCTTAGCTCTCCGCTCAACTCTGTATGGAAAAAAAAAACTCAATACTCAAAACTCTCTGTCTCTAAAAACTTCTCTGAAACTGGACTGAAAACTTCTCCAAAAACTCGACTAAAAAACCGAACTTATGTCTACCTACGCTGTCTTATATATTAAACTCGCAGCCCTACTCCATGGACGCATATTACTCCTGGCTATCTTCTCGCTCGTTGTTACATACATATCTGAGTTAAATACTCCTGACGAACAACTGTTGAGCGGTTAATCGAGTTACCAATTACTCGCCAGTATCATTTAACTTAGACATTAGTCACAAAATCTTTCTTCAACTCTATAAAGAAATAATTCACTACGTATTCGCTTAGAATTAATTCATTGAATTATTGATACAACTAGAAGACGTCTGAAGTGCAAGGACTACGTTCGACCATGTCTGTAATAAGTAGTCTGGAGACAATAATTCATTGTAATAAGTAACAAATAGCAATTCATCGTCGGACAAAGCAGCGGCGTGCAGATAGCGGAAGACACTTTTGGGCGAGCTTAATAGATCCATAAATCATCATTGCTAATTATCATCGCTATTACGTATTATTACTTCGATCGCGATGATCAGGGCGGGCTCGCATTTCTCGAAGGGGACGTAAATTCGAGGCGTAAATTCGCCGGGCGATCGAGCCCCAACGGCCGTTGTAAGTAACACAAAGGAACGCCGCGATAAATAAATCCCGCTGAACAGCGTTGAAAGTCGGCCAAGTGCCGGGTGACACGGAGGAACCTAAAAACTAAGATTCACGGCCCCTGCCGGGAAACTCCGGGTGTCCCTCGACACCTTTAACGGCCCAGCGCGAAAGGGAGCAGGATCGTAGCTACGTCCAACCAGCCGCTATTTTCGACGGTAACGAAATAAGCGTCGATCGACCAAACGAGCCATGGCTGCTGACGTGATCGAGTCCAAGAGCGTCCTGGCACGCCTGTGGGTACTTACATACGTGTAACTGTCCGGGAAGAGCTCGAATCTGGTGTCCATCGACCTGTGAATATCAGCTTATAACGATTCCTAAGGATTTCGGAATAACTCGTTCTTCAAGTACTTTGGCGCAACTGAATATAGGATATATTTGCAGGAATCGGCGTGTAAAAGAAAGCAGACTTTATTTTTCTTAATTTATTTTCAGTACCAACTGCTAAGGTCGTTTGGCCTAGGGCCTAGTTTGTTCATAGTGAATTTCAAAGCACGAGAGCTGCGGTATACGTATTGCATGTACAACCAGAGCTTCTACCCGTTACACCACCGTAGCTCTTTACACTGCGATTTAATAGCGCGATTTAATTGACGGCCGCGCTTTATACGATACTCCTCCATTGGCTGAAACACTAGACAATTTTGCTCGCGAGCAACAAATCGATGATATCCACGCAACGCGAGGAATCGTGGGGATTCGGTGAAATATAAACCTGAAGCTTCGTAGCTTCCGTCGGAGCTTCGATTTCCACGTTTCTCCGTGTAACGTGGTAGAACGCGGTGAAAAATAAACGCGCGGTAATCGGTTCAGAGTGTTGCAACCAAATATCTTAGGAAGCGCTTCGTCGGTTGTTCGGAAGCTGCCTAAGTAAAAGCGGTTAAATTCGCAAAGGTACTGTAGCTCTGGTGATTTAGAACCCACCTTAAAAGTAGATCCTAGGCCAAATAAGCTTAGCGATCGTTCCCAAAAATAAATTTAAAAAAAGAAAACGTGCAAAGTGCAATATTATTTTTGTAGAAATAATATGGAAATTTTGTGGAAGATCCTTGTGGAAATTCCTGTGTCGAGAATGGAGGTGTGCCAAATTTCGATGTTCGAGGAAAATTCGGGCCTGTTTCTCTAGTCCTACGAGCGTCAGCTTGTATCTCGTTGGGCCCTTAACACTGCACGGAGTTACCTGTTTATGAAGCCTCGTAAAGTTTACGATCAAAGGAAACCTCGTATTCCTTAAGCGGCCGGGTATTTATTTAATACAGTGAAATAAGCGTTTTGGGCGAGGAGCTATCACGTATCGTGATGACAATAAACGCCGGTGCTATCCAAAAGTATTTGCAAGGTGGCACGTTTGGAGGAGCGCAAAGGAAAAAGAAAAAAAAAAAGAAAAAACAATGAAAATGTCGGCGGAGTTGAGTCGTAAAACACGGTGGAATCTAATAATCCGGTTCTGTATAAAGTATCCCGTGGCTCAAACGGCATTGCGCACGAGATATCCTTACGTAAGCTCCTGTACACGCATTTATTTCACATCTCTTTATTTGTTTCGCGCCTGGCCATTTACCTGTTGCTTGTTAACGCTCGCTGCAAATGCAATTTCTTTGGCAGAACTTCTGTACAACGTGCGGCCGCTTTTGATTTATCGCTGAACTTTGTTCATTTCATGATTTCGCGAGTGTAACCCTTTCGATGTGTGCTTTGAGGCTGTATATGTATGATAAAGTTTAGCAGGGACGATACTCTAGGAATTTGTTTTTATGTCACTGGTAAACCAATATTTGGAACGACGCTGAAATTAACGATTACGAAGATTACGAAATGAGATGTACGTCGATTTCGTTTCGGATACTTGGATCGATTTATTCTGAAACCGCCTAAGAAATAAAGTCGTATAAAACGATTTGGTAATTGGTTCGCAACGATTGAAGTAGACGCTAAATAGTCGAAAATCTCGATCCTTAGGAAACTCGATGCCTTTCAGGGAAGATTTTCCACCTGAAGCCACTCTCGCTTTGCTTTCAGCTCTTCAAACTCGACTCATCGTCTCCGTTTACCCTTACGCGCACCTCTACTCCTCGAACGATCAACTTTTCTCGCGTGAATCGAATTCCACGCGAAAGACAAGACAAAACCCGGATTATGGAGGTCGCGCGCACGAATTTTCGCGCATCGAAACCTTTCATTATTCATTAACCACTCGAGCATGGAGAATTATTTTTAAAAAATGTTTTCTCACTGCGGATATGCGGAATAATGATGGTATATGATTTGGACCTTTTACGCACGGATTATTTTGATAATTTAAAAACTCTACTGATTTCTGACGCAAGCGTTTCTCATACTTAATTTAGAATACATTCTTCATTTTCTCAACGTTTTAATGTAAAATGTTTCTCAAAGATTTAATGGAAGTAATATGAATGTGTAAAAGTCCTTTTAAAAACGCTTAAGGAAACTCGAAACGTTTTTAATCCAAGTGCATATTAAAAATTGTAGCTTTGATGTGCGTGTAAAGCTCATTAATTACTTAATCTTCAAATCCACTTCATAGCTTGACCGTAGCCGAGTCAAGCTTTCTAGAAATAAGACGTCATACGTTTGTATACGTGTTTCTGACAAGTTTTCAAGCGCTTTGGAGAACAAATTTTTTTCATCGTGAAAAGATGGTAAAACCGAAAGGAGATATAAAAATATTCTTGTACCTCTTACCTCTCACCATACCAAATGATAATCTGCGTATAATATTAATCATACATATATCGACGAGAAGATTTTAATCATAATACGCTTGCAATTATATCAAGCATTTTCCATTTACACAGACGTATAACTTTAAATATAATAACATGGAGGTCATTCTTAGAGTCTCTTAACTTCTTCTTTATTTCGAGAAGCAGTCGAGTTGGTCCAACGTAATTTGAGTACGCTATTCCGGTTCTCGTGATTCGGGTTAAACTTTCATGAATCATACGCGGAAGACGGTACATTTTCGAGGGGCAGTTTCAGATGCTGCGCGCCGACAGAAGAGTTTTTTTCGCAAACGAGGTAAAAGGCATGTAGCCGGCTACGTATCCATGGATTATTCAAATGAGGTCAGGACGAGTGGGAGGCATATTCGAGCCCGCCACACGGACCTACCCAATGAGTTTCCTTGAATCGTAATCCGGGGTCCGGGTCAAACGTCCTAAATCACCACCTTGGCCCACCTGACGTTGCGAGACGCGACCCGTTCCTGAAAATTTTAACGAGCTACACACGCCACGAGATGCTTCTCCGCCGGTTTCTCTCTGCTTCCGAAATTAGTCCTACGAAAAACATTTCTCCCATTTGAACTCGAAAACTCGAATATACGCGGTGCGTTCAAAAACGATAATTGTTAAAATATATATATTAATGAGGGAATATTAAGTAAATACTTATTTTAAATCTTTCAACCTCATAATAAGGTACTTTTCGTTTTTCGGCACGAACTTTATTTATCTGTATACATTAACATTATCGCATTTGAAATAATCCCCATTAGATATTATACAAATATTCCAGCGATTCTTATTCCTCTCCTCTCCTCCTCTCTCTCCTTCTCACCTTCTTCTCGACGATACAGAATGATCGCGAGGCCCTGACGGAATATAAATCACGGAGAGCCTCTCGATTGAACTAATCACGATCCTCGATCGTTTCAGATCGGCGCGTACCGTACAATATACCCTCGGACTGGAAGGCATTGTGGTTCAGCAATCTCGACGAGCTACAAAGAGTGAACGACGCGAACGACAACAACACCGTATCCAACGTCACGGTACAATTGGGAGGCACCGCCTTCCTGCACTGCAAAGTTCGCAATTTGGCGGAGAGAACCGTATCCGATGCCGAGGTGAGCTATTATTATTATTTTATTCACGGGCCAAGCAACTCCTCTGTGTACAAAGGGAATCGCTCTGGCAAGATAAAAGAGAACGTATAGAGGAGCATTGATAAAAGTAATTTATAAAAAGAAAAGAGAACAGCGAAGGAAAAAGAAAGGCGAACGTGTTTTGAAGTACGCTTTAACACCAAACCCAAGCGCCATTTTTCAGACGTATATAGGTGTACTAAATATATCCTTAGGGAAAGTAGGACAAAGCCAAGGTTTCGATATATTAATATATTGATCCATACACTAGTAGAACATCATGTAAAATCTTAAAAAATACCCCATCTAAAAATTCCACAATTTTTCAAAAAATTACTTCGTCAAAGAAATCACATTATTTTCATCTATTCCATAAATTTAGTGTTAAACACACCAGAGATTGGCCAAAGAGAATGATTTTTGGCTGAATCGAGTTAACACGACGAAACCTGCGATAGATGCAATTAAAGGAACCGCGCATCATTCGACGATGCTCTGTACAGTGAAGGAAAAGTTCATAGACGTCTCGAAGGTGCGTTTAATCTTAGGGCAAGATATTGTCCCATTCGTATGTTTCCCCGGAACTGGTGATTCTCGTTTTTCTACCAGCATCGAAGTTTATTTCCTAAGGGGAGACTTTACGCGTTCTTAAGGCCGTATGCATAGGCATCGCTTGCATGAGCATGCATATTCACGGTGACGTGCAAAAGTCACCGGTAGGGTGAACCTCGTTGCTCCGTTTCGCGGAAAGGAAACTGGGATATACTTCAGTATGGCTTGTCAAGGCGACATAAAGGCGATATAAAAATAAAACACGACGTACCCACATTTGTTTATTCTTCCCTAAAGAGAACGACGAATGAATAAATATCGTATACTTATTCGCATAATAATACGGTCTTCGGTATTCCGTGACTAATAGTAAAGCTAAGGGTTAGGCATGTATCACGAGAACAGTTATATTTAATTAGGGTGATATAAATATCAAGACTAGGGTAATGCACTTTATAAACGCTAATATGCATTTATGAGCATTCTTCGCTCGTATTAGTAAAATTTGAATAAGAAAATATTATCCATAATTCCCCGTGGAAGGCCATGAACATATCCCCTCTCGCTTCTGATACTTCTTTGATGCCCGCTATTCTTTGTACAAGGACAAATAACTTTGTTAATCGACACATCGAACGGTGTATTAAGGGAGAGAGACAATACCGCGAATGAGAGTCCCGAAACCCCCCAGACGATGTCGAATTTTTTGCCTCCACGCTCATCGCGTTAATTGTCAGCGTTGATCAACGAAAGCGCGCGACTCCGGGGAGTAATCGCGCGCGATTAATATCACCTTTCCGCCTCACCTGACTCGGGCATCGATAAGCCACCGCTCCACAATACAGTCCCTTTACCAACAACAATGCCAAACGAAACGATCGAAATCTCACGTAGCCAAGTTTCGAATCATCACCCGTCCCAATATCACCATATAATTATTAATCGGTATTCATCGTGGAATAAAAGAAACACCACGTAGCTTCACATACCAAACACCAAATCCCTACAAACCATCGTACACGAAAAACCATCGAATCCCTCTCTATACACCCTCAATCCCCCACACGCTCCTCTCCTCGATTCTCTTTCACCAACAGAATCGACGATATCTCATAGAAATCCTTTTTTTCCCCTCCAAGCCCTCCCCTTTACACCTTATCAAAACAAGCCGAACATCGGCTCCCAGCAGGAAGCCACGCGGTCGATTAGGTCGAACTTAACACTGGATACGAAGGGCTAACAATAGAAAGGTACACGGAGTAAAAGCCTCGGAACTATCTCGGAGCACTTCTTGCCCGTGTACCCTTCTTCTTAATCGTCGTCGTTGATCAACGGCCCGTGGAAGGGGGAGGGGGATGGGGAGGGGGAGGGGGGGAAGGGAGGGCGGAGTGGGGATAATCGTGCGCGATTAATTCCCCCCTTTCACCGACGTGCCACCAGCATCGATAAGGCGCTGGCTTATGGGGGACTTAAGCGCGAACACAATGGCCGCTCGAAGCGTGTACTTTCGGGGCTTGGCCTCGTAAGACGATCGACAGCCGCGACATCGTCGAGAACCTCGTAATGGCCAGCCTCGGGCTGTGCCTCTCCAGCGGAATGGCGCGGCTCCGGTACCGGGAGTTAGACTACAAAGCCATTCGAAACACTAACCCCCCTGGAATAATCGTCGAAGATTGATGCCGGCAAAAAGCTGCGCGCCGGAGGAGAAATCGTCCCGGTTTTGGCCCGGAATTTCTGGCAAGACCGACCTGCGACCAGTGGCCCGGGGTTACGAGAGGGACATTGGCCAAGTGTCGGGAGCTGATCTGATTCCGCGCGATATGCGAGGATATGAATAAAGGATGGCTACTGGGCTTGGGGACTGATGGGACTTGCTGGCGGATACCTTGGCGCGGCATTCGAGGGTTCATAAAATAATCAGAAGGGTGGACCATCGGAGGTGATGATTTAGGAAATGATAATTCGCTGGATGGAGGGTTTAAAAATGGATCACAGGTGCGGAACGATATGTTCTATTTGGAAGATCGAAACTAGTGCCTTAAATACATCGTTTTTACGTGAGATCGCAGAATGTTTGAGTGCAGGGATAAATACTGGATGGATTTATCATCGGCGCAGGTATTTCTTGGATACCCGGATAGTTGGGTCAGTGAGTTTCAGTGGTATCTTATGGAATTGAAATCTTTACCCTTGTCTCGACCTAAACGAAGGGTCGCGCTCTGATTAACCTTAGGAATGATCATTAAGTTTACGAGGAGTCGCTTGGAGATGCCGGAGAAAGGAAACCGGCGGAGGCATAAAAAACTCAATACCGACCAGACGATCGCGTCTGACTAATAGAGCTACATTTCTCCCCTGGAGGAGGTTGCTTCTCTCCTCGTTTCATCCTCGCCTCATCGCCCTCTCTCGCCTTTACTCCTACACGACAGCTATTATTAAAAAACACTTTCATCTCCCCTTACAACCCAAAGAATACTCGCAATAATATATCAGACGATTATTCGTAAAATAACATCGCAAACTTTGACCATTCACCTACTTTACTTTCGTATTCGCGGATATTAGCCATCGAACTTCGAGAATAATCGAATCAGGCCATAAATTCTACTACGATTATTACACAAAAATACGCATTAAATCGCATCAAAAGGCCAGATTCCTCGATTCTTCCAGCCGATCGTCGACATTATCGTCCTACCAAGTGCAGTACGTCGGCGCAGCGCAGCAAATAACCGGCGTTCGATCAGAAAACGGATTGGCAGCCGTATGGTCACTTCAAATTCAAGTTTAATCGCCTTCGATTACAGCCTCCGGCCCGGGGATGATTGTCAAGATAACGATAAAACATGAACCGCGCTGGCCGCGAAACGATACCGCGAATTACCATTCGCCCAGGAGAATTCGGCAGTTGGCCGATCTGCAAATCCACTTACGGGCAGGGCGGTTTTAATTGGATTATTTATGACGAATTCGACGGCGTGCCGACTGCTCCACAGGCATGGCGCGCGGCTAACTGCATTATCGCGTTATCAGTCACGCGGCGAGAGGGAGATTGATCACGGCGAAAAGTCGAGCGCCGGCGTGTAATTCTGATAAAACGCTCAAAGGGAACGGCCTCATCAATTTTGCCCCCCGCGCATTTCCCCGGGGGCCCTGCATAAAAATGACGCGCCGCCAGTCGCGGGAATTTAACCTCGCATAATCCGCGTACGCCGCGTTGGAGCGGCGTCTCTCTTCCTGGATTTCGATCTTCTGGATGATTTTTTTCCGATTCGTGGATCAGAGCGGATTGGAATGGAAGAGATGACTGGTCGATGATCTTTTCGGATTCGTGGATCAGATCGTATTGGAATGGAAGATCAGAACGTATTCGAAGTATTGGAATGGAAGGATCAGAACGTATTCGAATGGAAGAGATGATTGTCGAGCGATCCATTGATTATATTCAATTTTCGACTTGCCAAACAACCTTAGCAGTTGGTGCTGGAAATCAATTATAAAGGGAAACGAAAGATTGTCTATGATCTTTAAAGACGCAAGGTTATCTGGAAATAGCAAGTAGTGTGCATGTAGAGATCAGGGTTTAAGGTGGATTAAATATTCCCCATTATTCGCAATCCTATACTTCATTCTACACGAGCTTTCGAGGCGTGCTCTTCTCCACTGACTCCTTCGTGCTTTCTCGTGCAACTTCGGCTGTATTCGCGGCACGCATATCCGTTCCCACTTACGCATTCACTTGTCTATTCGCACTATACGTCTGTCGATAAAAGCAACGCTTTTAGGATTCCTGTATATAGAGTGTTGGAATTGAAAAATGGCTCTAGGCGGTCAACGAACCTCGTCTACTGAAATATGAAATAGCTCTGGGATATATTTGTCCGCTCCGTCCCTTTTAAGCTTGTTTTAATTTCGAACGTCTAGTGTTGAAGCCAAAATGAGTCGATGGACGAAACGTCGGGCAATTGCTCAGCCGCTTTCCCGGATTTTCTCTGGAAAAGTGCGCGGAAGTATGTCAAGATTTCACCGAACTATTCCTCGAAGCTCGATGGGACGAAAGGTATGGAAAACGGGGAGAAATGTATATCCGGCGAGATGCAACGTTTCTGAAACGCGGGAAATCCTCATCGAGGAAGAACGATAATGCACAGCGCGAAACAGAGGTAACGGAATTTAATACCGATAATGAAATTCAATCGAGTATCCAAGAGCGTTTATTAACATCGATTCGCAATGCGAAAGAAACGGATTCCTTCGACCATATTATTTTACATGGCATTATGATACGAGCTGCATCAATTAATCGACTATATTCTTGCACCAAGAACTACAGGGAAAAGAAATTGACGAGATAAAGTGCTCCAGTTCGTTAAAATACAGAGCGCTTTGAGGCGAACCTGGGGATCGGCTGTGCGAGCATCGCGAGAGGCAAAGGGATATAAATCCCAAAAGTAGTCATATCGAGCTTGAAATATGTCTCGAAGTTGGGCAAAGCCCCAGGTGGAGTACTGGAACTAATAATCGAACATCCGACTGGGTATATTTGATGGACACGAGTCCTTTGTCTTGGCAGGCGTCGCAGTCGAGTTCGGACGACGGATTCTGGTAATCCGTCGTATTGTCCACCTTCTGCCTTGGAACATTAATTTATCCCCGGTTTACCAGGATCGATAAATCGATAAGCGTATTAACGTACGGCTTCCGTGAACAAACGTCTTGATAAACCGGTTGCGCGACCTATCACGCTATTCGATTCGAAAGAGTAGAGAGGAGCGAGCACCTACTCCAATCACTGGGACTTCTGCCGTGTCGTCTCGTTCCTTATATCTCGAACCGACTTCCATCGACCGCGCGCTTAAAAGGCGACGCCACGAAAGCTTTCCGGTGACGTCCGCGAAGCCCTACTTATTCCCCAATAAAATGACTTATTTATTATGGTATCCGGAGAGCTGGATTTGCGTCTTTCCGATTCACGCTGCTTCCCAAGCGGGCGGTACCTTATTTCCCAAGTTTGAAGGACAGACGGGTAAGCGGCGAATGCGAGAAGTTTCGCCTCTAGAAAACGCTCGGCAACTCTTCTCCAAGTATCACGTGTCAGCCTCTCCGCGAAGCTCGCGCGGACTAATGCCAAGTATAATCGCCGGGATTCTCACGCTGTGCAACAGCATCGAGCCAAAGAAGCATTCCTCTTTTTAGATTTATGTCTTAAACTGAACCCTACAGTTGATTGGTTAACGCACCAACGTGGCCTGGACGAAAAGTAAATCGTTGGTCACTCGAATGTTCATTGTTATTCACTTTACTGACATGGCATTCGAAGTCTCAATACTCCCAACCACCAAACCCCAGTGTATATAATATTAACACTAGAACCACCAAACGAGTCAAAATACCTCGTAAGTCGTTTCTTCAAAAAATCCTAGTACTTTATAACGATGTATCTTTTGAGATTTTCCATGATCTCCATACAGTATTTGGATCATCATTTTGATTCACCAAAATTTTCCCTTACTCTCCCCTTTTATTTTTAAAGATGTATATGATGTTCTAAATATATTCAGAAAGTTGCTAGCAGTTCCAGTGTCAACTACACAACCTTCCTTCCCCCCAAGCCAACCCTGGACAATCCTCTAAACCATAAACCTAAAACCAGCTTTCCACGATAAAAAAAACCTCGAAGTCGAGAAGCAAAAAAGCCGCGGAAGCAAAGTAAAACCTAATACATCGGATAAAAGAAATTCTCCATGGCGGCGCGGTCCTGACGAGGCGAGAGCCACGGTGCGAAATACTCGAATCCAAGGAGAGAGGGCAACTCGTCTTGCCAGTGGACACCGTTGGCGGAGCCGAACCGACAGATTTGGGTTATCCGACAGGTCCATTGTCCGCGTGCACAGGCGTTGTAGGTACGCTAGCCCGCGGCGTCACTAATCCGCCTAGGCCCGTTAATTTTATTGGATTGTTTATGGCGCAGGTCGACCCTAACGCGGGACGCGGCATTTGGTAACTCCATTAGCGCGTTAACAATCGGGGTGAGAGACGGCAGCAGGCCCGAGGGTTATCCTGGCTCTATATCGGGATCTCGCGTGTCCCGATACCATTGCAATAACGTTTCGTTCCGTTCGAATGGGGATACCGAACGAGCTGTGCATGCAACCGATGGGACTCTTCGGTTCCCTGCTGGATCACCAGGCGCGCTCAATCCGCCGGTCGTTCTCCGGGCGTATTTAAATATATCGCGCGTGTCCTTGAAGGGAGAGAGGGCGAGGAAGGGAGTGAATAGATCGATACGATGATGTACGCGATTGCGATGAAATCGTTGATATTTGTACTCTCCGCATAATTCCGTAGCGGATATTGAGTAGATTTCATACGAAGAATATTAAGCATGGAAAGGGATTTTAATCGCGATAAGGTTATAAATGCTTTGCTTAATGTGCAACACTCGATGTGCTTGACATATATGAGAGTGGAGAAAGAACCGCGAATGGCATCTGGCAGGATTTCGCTACGGAATTATGCATGGACGTAATAATAGATGGAAGAGATGTATTTCGTATAAGTTGCTCGTGATTTGATATTGAGAGTGATTTCGAAAGTACGAAGACTTTTCTGAGATTTTCCATGATTTTCATGTAGCATTAGGATCATTGTATTTATTTACTGAAATTTTCTTTTACTCGTTCTTTGCTTTTAATGGTGTTCTAAATATATCCCGAAAAAGGCCAGTAGTCCTAGTGTTAAAGGCAAATTTATACTAGAATCTTAACGACACACAATTCGAATATCGAATATATTTCCCATAACGGATCAATTTTCGATTTAACGAATTTCCAAATGAATCCAGCGATGGGCAAGACGGGTTACTTAGCGACGCGGCGCAAACAATGGCCGAGAAAAGCTGGTTAACACCGCAACTACTTTCGTCCTTTCACCTGGAACGATATTAACCCACTGCCGTAAAGTTTATACCGCGGCTCCGCTTTCATTCGGAACTCCCCTCGAGTCGAGAGTTGCCAGAACAAACGTCCCGCTAAAATGGAACCCGATACGTCTGCTCGTTCTTAACTCCGCGAAAAACACGTCCAACGCCTCCGACTTTGCTCCGAGCCAGGGGCAAGAAGTTGGAGGGAGAGCAAGAAAGTCCTCGAACACGAGCGGAAATCCTTTGCGAGCCCAAGAATATCCAGTGAAAAGTACGGACCCAGCCGGTGCTTGACCCGAGAGCCTGAATGCCAGGCAGGGTTCAAGTGGATTAAGATGCCCCCTACCAAAACCGTGCCCTCCCACGAAACCGAGAAGGGAATTTGATCTACCTGCCGAATCTCAAAGCCCTTTCAGGTGCAAAAGGTCGCGCTCACACGACCAACTCTCGAACTCTGTTTGAGCCTTGCGCCTCGATGGCGCGGCCTCGCTCTGCCCGTCGACGCGAATGTCGTCCAGTTATATCCGGGATTGTAAGAGGTGGGACGTATAAAATAATAAGGTACGCGTATATTCATCCGTGTCTTCGAGCGGCTGGGATACTTAAAATTACTATGCGCCTTGTATACCGCTTTTTCACTCTTATGCAAAACAAATTCAACCGTTTGCAAATAAAGTTCCACGGGGAAGAAAGCGAATTCTATTTGCAAGCGGATGAATCTGTTTCGCAGAATGATATTCCATTGGCAAAAAGGTGGATTCTATTTGAAATTGGGTGGACTTGCTTTACAAAAGGTTGAACTCTTCTTTTTCAACTCTAAGGCTACATGATTCTCAGGATAGATTATTTCCGTTCTTACTCTTGCGGATAATTATAGCTCCATCGCTGTCTTGTTCGTGCGAGATTTAAGAACACTCTGGAGGAAGAGTTTGTACGTATGACCGATAAGCGGTGAAGCACCCTCTTGAGAAAGGAATGCCCGATCGAGGGGGAAGGGCGGTGCTTAGAAAGTCGAAGGGTACCGCGGCACTTATGAACTCCGTGCTCGCGCCTTGCGAGAGGATGCGCTACGTAGAATGGATAAACCTGGCAAGCGTGCGTCGGCAAATTTGATATAACCGTGGTAAAAATCTGGTCGATATAAATATACGCGAGGCTATAAGGGACGATAAAGCGTAACGGCACGTTTCGCCTGCTAGTATCTCACAAAGGATTTATATAAGTCACTTTAGCCGCTTCGTCTTTTTCTTTTATGATGAATCATAAACAGAGAACGTCGATTGCAAGGAAAATAGCAAGTAACACGTATCTCTCACTACGAATTATATATTGTTGCTAATATAATCGGGACAACTTCGAGCAGTGCATATTCTATACCCTCGTCGAGAATCCTCTTCATCGCTTTATACTAAACCTACCACCTTCCAGACGTATTCATATACACCTTGTATGTCCTTAACCCTTTCCAACCCAATGGTGCCACTTGGCATCATCCGTATAATCTGCTTATACTAATCAAACACCTCTAAATTAATTTTCTCCAAAATTTTCTCACTAAAAAATAATAATCTATGCTGGAAAGGATTGAAAAAAAGAAGGTTATTAAGAAGAGACGTCGATAGATCGATGGAACGATTCACACTCTGCGGTGCATCCATAAAAAATCTCCAATAAAATACCTCTTACGATCTACGTCATACACCACGCATCTACATCAATTTCAACAAACGACTCACCAGTCATTTCAACCGCTTCTTTATCCATTCTTTTTTTTTCGGGTTTTAGTATTAAATATAACCAGACGCAGGAGCGCGCGCTCCCAAAATGGTCGCTCGAAACACTTAAGGGGTTAAAGCGAGATAAGTCAGGATAAAGAAGGCTCCGCGGGAAGTCGTGCGCGCGGATTTCCATGGGCCAGATAAGGGCTGTACGAATTTGTATTATTGCGCGTAATCTGACCGGGGCGGCCTGCGTATACCGCAATACGACATTCCAGGGCGAGCTTCGCGATTGGCCCGTTGGTTTATACCTTATGTTTTATGCATTCCCGTTCTGCAATGATCTTAAAACGTTGGGGGAGAGCAGGAAGGAAGGCATCGGCCTGACCGAAACCGAGGGCGACTCCCCACGGCATCCCACGGGAAGGGGATTGTATTTCCGGCACTCAGAATTTTACTATTTATGCAACATCGTTCTGGTGGCTCGAAAATCGAGTTACAGGATTGCTCCATTAAAATTGGGATCCAAAGTCGGCGGAGGGTGCGCCCTTCAGGAATGTTTTCTCGCCGACGGTATGGCAATAATTCACCCGCAGAAATGGCGGCCCGAGTCATCCCCCGAGTGTGTGCACTGTCGATGGCTCGACGCCCGATATACTTTCATCGGCCCCTTGTTCGCGCTTTTGGCAAATAAGCTTCGCCCAGTCGGGAAGTGAATTTTGACTGGCGAATCGTGGATCAGAGGTTGGCTTGCTTATTCCAGGCTGGTTGTATATGATAATAGTGTTACTATTATCCCTACAAAGGTATTAAAAAAGGAATTTATATCAGTGTGCTGCGGTTAAGATACTGAGTTGTAATGGATAAAGCGAGATGGTAAAATAAAAGCTTAATTATCTTCGTTCGAACTTCTCTTAGGATAATAATATAATTCTTCTGAAATCTGGATTAATATTCGATAGCAGTGCTTATCCTATGAACTTCTAGAAAAATGATTTCAGGGATCATGCGAAACGTATTCGATGCGCGGCAGTTTGGAAGTTAATTAACGATCGTGTACCGTGCAAATCTATCGTCGGTGATGTAGATTTTCGCGCTTCGAATTTTTTTTCCCGAATAATAACAAAATTTTGTGAATGGCTCACTTGTTAACTCCCGACTTGCTGGAATATCTGCCGATTTTCGGAACATTATTAGGGTGAATAACGAGCGGAGCGTTACAATAAAATTGGGCGCATCGGCGCCGTGACTGTATTAACGTTTATTGTCATTATTCATGCACGAACAAATACACTCGGCGCGGGGTGACGTCACGCAATTATTTATAATACGAGGATTTTACTTTGACCCTACCGGCCATCCGTGAAAATAACGATATTCAAACATTTGCCAGAAAAAGCATTGTCGACTATAATGAAATGGCGCCACTTAAGGCAGTCACACATTCCGATCTATATTCGAAGCTCCAATCCAAAGTATGCCAAGTTAATTTCTGTGTTTCACAAGTTTAATGTATTACCCGATATAAAATCGCCTTGCAGAATAACCCATTGAAACGCTAAATTCCAGTCCTTTCTAGACAAAAGAATCCGCAGCAATCGAATTCTTTGTTACAATTAAATAGCAATTAAAAGCGTGAAAAGCCATTTGCTGGTAAAAAAAAAAAAACTCGTGCTTCTATAACCATTATTATAATACAGTAAACCAGCTTCGACTTTCCAAAATGAACTCGCGTATAACAGACAAAAGGATATCGGGAGAGCAAAAGAATTCTCAATGGACACATCCAGAAGTTGCGATAACTTTTGTCAAGCTGGTCCTCGAAAGCTCATTTCCATTTCGCGAAATAACATCGATAAATAAGTACGTCGGTGACATTCGAGGGGAAAGCGCGCTGGGAAGAGAGCTGCGCATGCAAATCAATTAAATGGCCAGGCTAACCGATGATTACGATCGTGTTTCAGATATCGTGGATCCGGCGACGTGATTTCCACGTTCTAACGAACTCCATGTTCACATACACGAACGACGAGCGGTTTCAAGTGTTGCACCACGAGGGCTCGGACGATTGGACTCTTCAAATAAAATACGTCCAAGAGAGGGACAATGGGACCTACGAGTGCCAGGTAATAGAACCGACCGCAAAAGGGTCCGCTTCAAATTAGTCGTTACAACTTTGCTTTTCGAAACACTTCAACCGCGCACCGGCCGATTCGAGCCTCGTTGTGGAAGGAAAAAATCAAGCGTGAGATCGCGCATACTCAAACGCGCTTTCCGCGTCCTCCTATATCCTGCTCCTCCAAAATACAGACCTACGTTACGAGGTGCATCGCGAACAAGCGTCAACGTCATCCAACCATCTCGCTATGGAGTAAAGAGATTTTATGCAAATTCGATATGCAAGCGAAAAATTCCGATTGCTCGCACGATCTGCAGCCTCGCGTCGATATTTCGCGAGCTCATTGCCCTCGAGCGATAATCCGCCTACGCAATTTTCATCGAAGACCCAATCGAAAGACTATTTCAGGAAGGATTTCGTCCGCTGCGTTTATACGCTCGACCTTAAGGGGATGAGCGTTACATTGTTTACGGATAATCCGTTATTGCCGCCGGTTCGTTGCGGATCCGGTCGGCTGAAAATTTCACGATAATGCTCTATGCACCTATCGGACACTGCGCGCTGCTTAAGCCATTGTTCAATCAAGCGCACTTCATAATGCCGGCTGTATTTATTAACGAGCCTTCAATAAGAATCCACGCTGGAGTTGCAAATTTGGGCGCAGATGTTGCCGGCAACGTAGGATGTCCGATGTTAAACAATGCACGCGCCGAACAATGGCCGAGGCATTATCGCACTCCGGCGAATCGACGAAATTCGCGCCGCTTCGGCCGTACTTTATTCGTCAAACATCGGCGGTACATTTTGACAGGAATCGTATTTTCGCACCGGCTCCAATTACGAGTAACGATTCGAACCGGATTAAAAACTAATGCGAGCCGCCGCTGCAAACGAAGCGGCGCCGATGCGCGTGGCTTCGCTCTGCTGTCCTAAAATTTTATGCGAGTCTCGTGCCATGGGCTGGAATACGAGCGGGTGTTGTTAGATAATAAACGTGCTTCTAAGGTGTCGGGGAAAAAAAAAATTGATATGCCAGCGCGAGTCGCTTGCGATGCTGGTATAAATTGTTCGCGTATTAAGGATCGCGAATCTGGGATATGTAACGAAAGGTCAACGACGCGGAGATATAATATGATCGATAATGGCCATAGGATGAAAGGAAAAATAGAAAACGAATTATATTTACAATACACGAATGAATTAATACAGAAACTGTCATACTTAACTCTATACACGATTATATTGGCATATATGTATATATATATGGGGTGTCCCAAAATTCACGCAAGAAGCAACTTTGATAGAAAACACGGGTTTATAATCGCAAATCATATACTTCACTGATATTAAATCAATATTATCATGTATATACAAATGTTTCTATGAGTATACGATTTTTGATTGATTCGCAAGGTATACAGTATAGAATTATGTATAGAATTGCACGTTGAAATTCTCAAATCTTGCGTTAATTTTACTACCTATTTTCTACGTTTTTCAATATCGATGTTATGCTTATAATTAACGTATTCCTGTACGAAATACATAAATCGGATTTGTAATTTATAATTCGCTCGAGATGCGCGGCTTATTCCAGTTTGATTGCGCTTAACGATACGAAGATCCGAGAAGAGGGAGGAGGAGAAAAGGGGGAGAAAAAGGGGGGCCGTTGAAACAAGAAGTGGATTTTATTATCCGACGCGGGGCAGACGCATTAATACGAGGGAACTCGCTGGAGGAATAAGAATCGCGGTTTTTGCTACATATTCATGCATGCACCCGCCGTGGCTAATGGAACGGTAAACGGGAGTGCAGAAAATTCCCGGATACCGAAGAAATCGCGACGGCTGACGACGCACCCCGTCCTTCCGCCCACCGAACGCTTTTATTTCACCACTGACCGGCCAACGAGCTTTTGCCGCTGCCATTCGTTATTTTGCAGCGCCGTGTTTGATCACGAGCAACCCAAAATTCGGGACCAAAATGGATGGGCGAGCTTTGAAAATATGTTACCTACGAATTTCATTTGTTGCGTATCAAAAATTAATACAACGTACAGATCTTGCTTTAATATACACGAGCGTTTACTCGTTATTCATACGTATTTACAAATATGTTACCTAATATTTGACATGTAGTTACACATAGTATTCACATATTACGATACGTATAGCTCTATGAGTTAGAGAACAACGCGGTAGTAAAATCTTCGTTTATCTTCCCTTTTCTCGTGCTCGAAAATAAATAAGCATCGTACATTAACTAGCGGCGACCGTTAAATTATAATATTGCACTTGCATTTTCAGTGCGGTGTGTAGAGGAATCTTGCATCGGTCCGGAATTAATTGAGATATCGATCGAATTCGTTTTATTTTATTTCATTCAAGCGTGACACTTGTCTCTCCCCGAATAAAGTGCCGCGCGGATCGAGGAATGTTCGTAATTCGGGGAGCGCTTCGTTACCTTGCCCTTCGATAATTGGACCTCGCGACGACGATGGATCATCCGTCGATCTCGATGGTAACGAGACTCAGACCCTTCGGCGATCCGGATAAAACTCGACAGACCTCGATCGGCCGAAACTTTTGGGAAACTGTCGCGCTACAACGGGCAACTTCGGCGCCAGAGGTGTCCCCTTATGTTAATTTGAAGACGAATGCGCCGTCCTCGCATAACTTTTTCCGGTGAACTTGGAAACTTCCGCTTTTGACTCACTTTCCCAAGAAATTCGCTCCAGTTGTGCCAACATCGTATCCGTCCTTCCCTCCAAGTTTGATTCACAAATGCAATGCCGTGCAAATCGAATATTTTTACTACCCGCGACTTTCGGTCCTAAACTTCCAAATCTTCGATCATCATTATCCGCGATCCTTCCGGAAAGTTACGAGGCAAAAATTTCGCGATGTTCCCCGATGCGTTTGATATACAAAAATCGCGCAGGGATTCAGAATTAAATTCTGAGAATCGAACGAAGAAATCGCTGTGACAGATCACGGAGAATCAAGCCGATCGATTAAACGAGTATGATCTTTCATTCTTCGCGGACCTCGTGAGATCTTTATGATCGAACAAAATCGATCCACGAAGAATCGAGATAATAAACTGGAAAATACTCTCCTGACCTCTGCACGATTTGCACGATCCAGACGATCTTTTCAAAATCTGCGCTTGTCAAATATAATTTGTCCACACTTTTGGATGTGCAGGGACAATAAAAAAAAAGAAAAAAAAACAGAAGAAGAAGGAAAGACGAGTGATAACCGGACGAGCGTTAAGGCAAAACCGATAATCACGGCGCCGCCTCGCGCGGACCAAAACGAGTCAAGGCAATTCGGTTACACGTCATTGGCTCATACTCGTTATCCATTTATTGGGACGCGAATTATGCACACGGCTATTAGCCGCGGCTGCATTCTGCGCCAAACCGTTCTACCGCGTGGTTATAATTGGCCGAAGATCAATACGCCCGGCGAATATTGCGAATCCTGGGGCGGTTCGAGGAGAAGGAGGACGAGGAACTTCGGTTCCTCCTGCTCCGGAGGATCTTTACGATCGGCCCTGCAACAACACGCGGTGCCTTTCGTACAAAGACCCCTCGGTATTCCTGGCTCCATAAACAAGTCCGGATCGAGGAGCATTCGCGAGACCCGCCGGATTCACGGTACGGACATGGAAAATTCACGACCTTGAACAAAGAGCTCCGTCGGCTGGCGCTTTATTTACGCCCCAGAGAGAACGCCGCGGCTCCATGGATTATGGAGGAGCGCCGGTTATTAATTTTAATCCCCTTCCTCGAAACCAAAAGTATTTTCTTCTCGTGCTGCCGGTGCTAATTCCTATGCTCGCGCCCTTCGCTGTTGATTGTAATTAGCAGGAGAGTAGAGTGAGTAGTTGGAATAGCATAGGGTGTCCCCGAAATTCAGGGGAGAAGAGGAGAGAAAAGAGTGCCTAGGTGTCAGCAAAACAGTATACTGTTCCACGTATAACCTCTGTACCTCATGAATCAACAAAAAACCGAATATTCGTATATATTGAATATATATATAAAAATTATAATATATATAAAATTATATTCATATATATCAATAGATTTATATCATATATACATCATACGATTGACTTTGCATTAATAAAAAAATACGATTTTTAATCACATCCATTCCATCGAAGTTACTTCTTGCGTGAATTTTGAGACACCTCGTATATATTATAAGGACGTTGAGAGGTAAATTAGTTTTAATGGGCCGCTTCGTTCGCACAGGGGGAGAGCGCTGTCTTTATGTAGACGATGGGATCGCGTCGAGGCCACGGGTTAGAATCCTTAGAGGGCCGAGGAATCTAATTTGTTAATGAGAATATCTCGTGGAATTACTTCGTGTAAAAGGGCAAACGACGAGATCGTACTATCCGTGGTGCATTAGCAAAGCTCTGCTCGAAACGATCGAGGGTTATGCCGCGCCGCTGAACGATATTCCAAGGCATTATGTCTCGAAGCTCGAGGATCCACGACGCCTTTATGGTATCGCAATTTTCAGTTTCATGGTTATAGAGAGGTGAAAAAAGTTTAGCGGCACTGCGAGCAGTTTTACGGTCGAAAAGGTCGGGGCTGCTGGATTTCGATTACGCGGGAATGCCGCATCGTTATTCCTTCAATTACTTTTAATCGCAGCTGTCACCGGTACTAAGTTGCGCCTGAATAGTCCGCGCGGCGTATCCGTCGTCTGCAATCACTTCCTGCGATAGTTTCCGCTCGAAAAAATCCGCATCGGCCAGGAATTCTTCCAACCGCTTTGTACCCTTGGAGCGAATAATACGAGATCCAGGCAGAGAGGTACGGTAGGAATTCGAGGAAAAAGAAGTCGCGAAGAAAACTTCGGTTCCAAAGATCGTTTGTATTTTAATAAAACATTTCGCGAATTTTCGACGATAAGGAAGCAGCAGTGATATTTGGCGAATCGTTGGAAAATCATCGAGCGAATATTCTTTACAGGACTCCAGATAAACTATTAAGCTCGTGTCGCGAGACACCATTCCTACCGCGATGGATTAAGGTGCATAGAAAATGTACGCTTCCTTTCAAAATTCACGGCTCTTCTATCGTCCTTTGATGATACGCTTTATCGTAAGATCCTGATGTTTCGGCTCGCACAAAATTCTCCTCTTCCGTCTTGGGCCGAGAATTGATTTAAATTGCCGGTACACATTTTGCTCCACGCCGGGGAATTCTCACGGTCTATTTCTGAAACACGCGTTTTTGCGAGCACGTTCGCGCCTCTTTCCAGTTGGCGTTAAACATAAGCATAATGAGGCGCGCGGTTTTGCGTTACCCACGTGAAATGTTGATACGTCTACCGGCGGCGTATAACGAAGTCCTTTGAAATTTGCAAAATACTTTCCATTACCCGAAGGAGAACCATGGCGTGCTAAATAAACCGGCGACTGACAATCGTAATGGTACGTAAAGGAACAATATGTACTTGCGGCTGAGTGCCCTCCTGATTCCTCAAACACCTCGCAGAATCGCGGCTGCTACATTTCGAACTACAATTCGCACAATATATTATTTTAACGAGCTTGTCGGGGGAGATTTTCAACGACGCGGGGCTGAAAAATTGAATCAATACCCCGAGAAGCGTCGCGCCACGGGGAAGAAGATTCGCGTAGATAAATAAACGGAAAGGTCACGCCCAGAAGTGATCGTGGCGACGGGAGCAAAGCTGCGGCGCATGCGCGCTGCGATTCGTCAATTTCCCGCGCATAATCGAGCGCAATCTCCTTGGATGAAATTGAGAGGCGCGTTAAAAGGGAGCTCGTTCCTCGAAGAAGTCGCCCTTTTCGAGTCTTCGACTCTATCGGAACAGTGTTTCCAAAGTCTGGTACGCGCACCCCCTGAGAAATGAGGAGAGTGGATACGTACTTTGGCTACTGCAAAAATGTCTTCATTAAACGATCGATTAATATTAAGGGTACATAAAATGTGATATTTATCCCTTTCCTTTCATATATTCATACCTCTTGCGTTTTCATGTTTTCAATAACTTATCAAGTATTTAACCAACACAAATTGATCATAAAACTAACACATATTGTCATAAAAATTTCATGTACCCGTACTTTGGCTACGACTGATACAACAAGCAGCTTACGTTACATTTTTCGTTTATCGTTATCTCCTTTATGTACTAAAAAAAAATAAGTGTATTTCGATAGTTATTAAAATATGTGCGATCTTTTTTTTAACGAGAGGTTCTCGGTGTAGCGAAAATTATAAAGGGTGAACAGTTGTCGAAAGTTTGGGAAACACTGTGTTAGAGGAGGGCGCACTCCTTTCTTATCGGGAGCCACGTCTAACCCGTCTGCGGGGTGCCGCTGATACTCAAACGGAAACTGGGTCGCTTACGGGGCACGGAGCGATGAAGTCCCTTCGCCGTCGATGATAAGTACTTCCTTCGGCGCCCTCCCGCCACGTAATCGTGGTCTAAGGCCTCCTTAAGCTCTCCAGCTCAAACTTCTCAGCATCCTCGTCTGCGTATCCCCGACACGTGGGTGCGTGCACGTACGTAAGTACATTGGAAATACCGACGCGCGTTACCCTCCTTCGAAAGAAGCTCGAAGGCGAAAATCAAGGTGAAATCAATGCTTTAAAATTGGACTGAAATTAACACTAAATCTACCAGCCACTTTCTGAACATATTTAAGTATACCATATATATCCTTAAAGAAAAAGGATATTAAGAAGAGGTGTAAATGGATCGATAGAACGATTCACATACTCTGTGGTAGAATTATGAAAAATCTCAAAAAAGTATCCTCTTACGAAATACAGCGATTTTTGCTCACTTCGGTAGGTTTAGTGTTAAGTCGTGTATTATTCAAGTGTCATTGAACCTCGCTTCGATAAGGCGTATTAAAAAAACCGGGGCTATAAACGAAGGATCGTAAAAAAAAGATAGCGTGCGACTGTTGTGCTTTTAAGCTACTGTGTTGTCTTTTTAAGCTACTCGCTACCGTTAACTTTTTGCCAGGAGCGATCGAAGTAATCTGGATTTTCTCCAGCTGGGCATGTCCTCGGTAAATATACGGTTTTTAGTTGCATGTCTTGGGGCGAGTTGCGTGCGCGGGGCGTGCAGGAGTGCCTCGGGTAAGAAAGTCTCGTTAAGAATTAAGGGGGCACATTAATATGAAACGGCCACTCTGGTAATTTGAAATTCACAGCCAGCTACGTGATAATCGGATCATGTTGCGTCCGTGAACGGCTTCTGATCTTGCGATGGCTGGTAATGTTATCTAATGCTCTGGCACTGACGCACGAGCTCGGTTCGGTGTACATTTATACGGAATCCGTGTATAATACGTTCGAGCGTACGATTTTCCACGGAGGATTTTGTTTTAATGAAAGCTCGCGATATCCCTTCCATTTGTGTTACTTATTAAGCAGAAGAAGCGAATGGGAAGCAGGATATGAAAGGAAATTGCGCAGGATTATTAAACCGAGCGCAGGGTCGTTAAGCTTTTTACGCCGAAGGCTTCTTCAGCCACGAAGCGTTTCCTAGCGGGAAATTTCACATGTTCAAGGATGGAACTACAATTTGCCGCATTACGTACCGCCAAACAGCGAGATAAATACGGGATCTAAGCTATCCCTGCTCCCGCCTCTCGTACCGCCTCCTAACTTAAATAATTTTTTAATACATATCGCATGTTAATAACCATTTAATATATACAATGATCTAAATAATATACAATGTATATATGATAATAATCCTTTAATCTTTACAAGTGATAATCTCAACGATTCCTGCTCCCAATGCCGTATCGATCAGCGCACCAAGTCGTACTTTAACCTCTGGTTCTTCCCCAACCAACTGCGCTCGATGAATCCTCCGCCAAATAACAAAATGAATTCTACTCACAATGACTTCCTCGTTCATTCACTCTTCACTACTTTATTCTCATATCCTTCACACGTCACGATCCGCGTACGTACCACAAGAACGACCCGCTTCATCGTCTTACAAAAAAGACACGAATAAATACCGATCCCTGATATCCGAGCGACGCATCTGAAAAATCGATTTCGGATCTTTTGTCGCGCTTAACTCCCGGGGAAGGGTCGTCGAGGGTTGCGAGTTGTAGGAACGATATTAAGATTCCTGGTTTCCAATCCCAGGGAAGAAACCCGCGGTGCGCGAGCAATGAAAGGAACTCGACAGGATCATTAAGCTCGACAAGGGCTCGTTAAGCTCTCGGCGGTGAACTTTGCCTCGGAGCTACGAAACGTTCGGCAGTACGACGTTCCAATATTCGCTTATGGAGGTCAGATTCGCGAGTTCGTTTATATTCCGGGTCAAGGGGCGGAAATCGATACCCGACGCGCGGTTTCTTTATGTTAATCGCTTTTAATGCTTTGGCGGGCATGCCGCGCTTAATCGAGCTTTTGGTTATAGCCTCATACATTTTCAAGGGGCAAACTTTCGGTAGTTCCATTTAATGTACGTGGAGCACGCTATTTGGATATACGATTATTTTCGGGAGAGAAATCATATTTTAACGAGGATGCAAGTGGCTTCGGGACTTTTCTCCATTTCCCTCCCGAGTGGATATTCATCAAGACCCGATCAACTCTGAAGCTTACAAAATTCCTATTATTTCCCTGCAATTTAAAGTTCAACGTCCACATATTGTTCATAGATCGATGCGTATTTGCGAGGGAAATTTGAGGAGATTCGGTGGATCGAATTATCGGGTATAGCAACACTTCTAAAATCTTCCTAAAATCGGCGCGCAATCAATCCAAAGGCAGATCGCTACGCAAACCAGCTTCCGCTCGTAGGCGCGTTAAAAACAAAAATTCTCCATTCCCCCAGTTCCTTGCATCCGGCAAGAAACCTCGTTTCGCGTATAAAAATCGCGGGCGGTGTCCGTGCACGAATTTCATCCCGAGCGGGGAAATTTAACCGTTCGGCCAACGAGCTAAATCTGGTTTTTGTTTGTAGAAAGAATTCGAATCGGCGGACCGTTGGAAAATTGTGATTTAATCGCTCTCTCGAGCGACAGTTTTTCAGGGACCGTATCAAAGTCCAGTCGTGGGAGTATGATTTTTACAATCTGCCGGCCGACAGAGAATTTTCATGCATCCCGGCCACCGGCTGGAATACAAATAACGTAACCACGCAGCCCGTTGGGCCCCCGGATCGCGACGAGTGCTTTGAAATCCGCAACATGGGCGCCGACCCTGGGTCTGGGGAGGGAAAAAAACGGGGGGCCGAGGGGCAGGGAAAAAAATATAAAGCGCACACTAGCCGAGCAGAAGTGCACGGTCAAGTGTTTTTCACGATCGCCGGGAATACGTTTCGATGGCATTTGAGCCCCCGACCCGCTGCTCGGCGTTGTATTTCAACGAAGAACCCCGCGACTTTCGCGAACCGCGCCACTTTGCGCCGACGGAAATGCACACCCCTTGGACTCTCGCGTATGCGAATACTCCCCGAGGATATTCGAGGTAGGCGCTGCTCGCTTTGGGTTTTGTGGTATTTAAGGTTCCATAGCTGTTGAGCGAATGATGCTGCTGGACGAGGTGTTCGCGTGCATAAGAATGACTCTATATAAAGGAGGAATTGGAAAGGAATTTGATGGAAGTCGCTCAGGGCCTTACTCCGGAAAATAAATTGATTTCACGCGAATATAGGCATGCTGTTACTCATATTATTGTTTTCTCCGTAAATGTTAACCCTTTTGTTTAATACGCGGTGCTTCTCAGTGTGCAATTCGTTTCCAACGTCGTTATATAAAAATGATAAAGTATATAAAACCGTAATAATAAACTAATATACAGAATACAAATGAATTCCTTACGATAAATATATACACATCAGTTTGGTAGTTTAATAAAGATCCACAGAACAAAATACATGTCAATCCATACAAACACAGCGGTGCATAAATGAGCAACGATAAATCTGCGGCCGTATCGGCCGCGCATGCGCGAAGAGCAAACGCTGCCTATGGCGAACGCGCGTACGCGAGGATCCCATTGCGATGGAAAAGTCGCGACGAGCGAACACACTCGAGAACGATTCATTACCCGAAGGTCCGGAGGAACTGACAAAGCGTGGCACGTGAGGCGAAGAACACTGCAGCAGGAGCAACGAACGAACGGTGAATTACGAGTTTGAGCTCTCGAAGGGAGGATAGATCCCAGGGTGAGCTTCGGTTTCCTCGATTGCCGGCCGAAGTTAAGGATTATACCGCGATAACGCGCTTCACTACTTGGGTTGAGGAAGGGGGGAGGGGGGTGGAGAAAGAGGGAAGAGGGCGAGCGGATAACTTTCGTGATACGCGCTTTAACGGGGCGAAAGTAACGAATAATTGAGTTAAGCGAGGAGGGAAAGCAATTTCCTCGGAGTTTGCGGACCTTTTGTAAGTACCCGTCCCAACCCTCCCCTCGAGCCCTCCGCCGCCCCCTCCCTTCCGCCCGGAGCCCCAGTCGGGAGACTTCTTGGTAGCGATAATGTCCTCTTCTTCCATTATTGGCGGGAGCGAGATATTTCGCGGAAGGGGGGGAAAAAAGTGGCCCTCGACGCGGTTCGAGCGCCTCGAGGGCGGCTAATGCGATCTCGGATTCCCTGCGCCGGGGAGACATTTTTTAGTTTCTTTCACTCATTTTCGGCATCGTTTAATCCGTTTTGGATAAGGTTATTTGGGGCGGGAGCTAGTGTCTATGGTGGATTCTGAAGCGGTAGGGTTGTAGTGTATCGTGGAAAGACTGTCGGTGATAAGGGAGATTCGAACTTAGGTCTCCTGCGTTGAGGTACGAGATTATATCCACTAGACTACTGTAGCTCTTTAGAGTGCGATTTAATAGCGTGTTTTAAGCCATTAACAGTTTCGTGAATACATGACAAAAGTCGTTTTTCTTTTATATTATTTGTTACATGCCGAAGTATTCTCGAATATCGATAAACTGTATATTTTTTGGACCAGAATTCGCAATTTCACCAAACCACGCTGCTGCTTCATTGACCGATAAACCAATAATTGTTGCTTGCAAGCACCAAATCAACGATAGCCACGCAACGCGAAGAATCCTTGGGATCGTGCGAAATATAATCCCGAACTTTCATAACCTTCCACGACCTTCCAGCCTCTACACAGTACAGCACCTCGGCTCTCTAAGAAGAAATTAAACCGAGATGAACCGACCGCCAGAACTGACCCGCGCTTTTGCCCGGGCCAATCGATACTCGTCGTATGAATTAACCACTTGCGCTGCAAGTCGATCGGGCGTCGAATAAATTCCGCGGCCGCAATAAAACGGCCCGATAACCGATGCGCCCTGCGATAAACATTGAAACGACGGGGAGGCACGTCGGGGTGTGCGTTATCATAATAAAATGGAATGACGCCGCGGTTAAATGTATTCGATCGCGTTACGGTCGGGCGGGCGTAAAGCGAATTAATATGAGCGCCGCTAACGTAAATCGGGTAATACGGCTTTCGAGCAGAAAGTAATATAAACGAGCCATCGATAGTTTTAGGATCCGAGCGTACCTGCGTTGGCGAATACCTAGAATCAACCTGGCGAGTTCCAAGGGATTTTCGTCCGCTGTCCTTGGACATTCGACGCGAACCAATAGCGCGTGCTGGATGGCTTTAAAGTCGCTTTTAGAGCTATTCGAGGGTCAAACGAGGCGAATAATCGATAGGAGAAGTCGCGGAAGGATGGTTAAGCGAGCGAGGCGATTGGCGAGCGGGGATAAAATTCGTCTGCTCCGCGATTTCGCGGGATTTGCATCGAAGCAATGATTCGCGACGGTCCGCAAATTGAATCGCGGAATTATCGAGGAGCTCCAGGGGTTAAAGTCAACGCTTAAATCGGCGGGATTCGGTATGGCGCGATTGCGCCAACGCGTTCCAGGAATGATTAGGAGTCTGCCTTCTAATCCTGGCTAACCCGGGGACGATCTCGAGGATTCTTTGTAGTCTAATAATCGAAGCTCCGGTGCTGGCTCGTTGATTAAATCCCCGCCGATTCGTTACGAGGAGGGAATGAGGTGAAACTGTCGCGGAGAGGAGAGGAGAAAAAAGTCGAGACCTACGTAAGATTACAGGCGGACGACTCGATGTTTCGCGCTCATTGCCAATTCCAAGTTCCCAACCGCGAAGATTATTCCGCGAAGTCCTTAACGAGGTCGATTCGAAGGTGATTAACGCCGCCAACGTTCCTGAGGATTAACCTTTCTTTGGAGGCTCGATAAAGGCGCGATCCCTCGCGAGGAACTGGAAGAGCAACCGTCGATTATTCATACGCGTTTGGCTTTTACTAAAAAAAAAAAAAAAAAAACAAGACACACTCTTTTTCCCAATTTTTCCGCAGGGCTTCAAGGGTAAATGGAAATTCCGTTGCATATCGAAAACATGGTTTCCCTATGAAATCAAATTGATAGCCAGGAATAGAAGGGAAACATATGTATTTTCGAGGAAAGAATAATCGATGCTTATTTATCGTCGACGACGGCTAGTGGATGAAATCGAAATTGTACGATAAACTGGCGTGGAATTAATTTGGATGATTTGTACGCCTCTTACTTTCAAATGGAAAAAAAAAAACAATGAAACGTACGTTTTTGGCACTTTAATACGATTATCATGTGTATGTTACACGTCGAATATGCATATGTATCTTCGAAGAAATGGGAGCGACGCATCGTGATATAAGAAAAGGCTGGGTGAAAAGGTACGATATTAGGTAAGAATATTCCTGAGTAATCGAAATACGAGCAATTTGCGCTTCCACCAGAGGAATCGGTACATATCTATGCCGGTTTTACGGAATATCGAGGTGCGGCAATAAAAGTACGAGGACTTTACGCCCTGTGCCGCCCGAATGATTCTACAACAAAATATCCAGAGTTCGATTAATCTCGAAGCTGCTATTTCCGAATGGGCTATTTACGTTTTCAGAAGGAGCTTCCCGGCGGCGTTGTATTTTTAAGGCTTCCGCGATTCGAATTTCATTGTCCCAATTTAATGCGGAAATATATATTTTACGTTCCTCGGGCTTCCGACTCGTCGAGCGTGGAAGGCCATAAAGAAAATTAAACCTTGTCAAAATACTTGATTCCTAATTCAATTACCCCGTTTTATGCGGAGCATAAAGTTTCGAGTATCGGAAGCGACATCATGAAATTTATTCATTCCCAAATGTTTTCATTAATTCCCACCGCCGGCCGATTTAACAATGCGAGAAGCGGCCCGCCGATTGTTTCGAATATCGTTATTTATTCCCCGATAGGCGGCCGATTAAATGTTCATTAATACGAATCCAGCCTTCGGATTTATTCTCGAATCGCGTGGCCGCCGTGAGGCACCATCGAGAGCTTCGAAAGCCACAGAGGCGGCCGGTGCTTTCTCCATCGTTAACGAAATTACCTCCTCATGAGCACCACCGAGGGATATTATCTCGTAACCGTAAAATAATAATACCTCGGCGTTGCGCATTATACTTTAAAAGTACGAAACTTAACGAGCCGCCTTCATCGCTCAATTACGAGGAAACACCTTGGCCCACATCGCTTTCGACTTCCGCGCAAAATCATTCCCCCTTACTATTTGCGAGTCAGGCTTCTTTTATTCATTTGCCACGACGAAAGCCTAACGCGAAGTGGCCTTGGATTAATCCGATGCGCATAATGCGCTGACCCTCGGTGGGAGAATTCAATTCGCGATGTACCTCGCGCCCGAAACATAGGGAATTAATGCTCTCCCAGTGGCGTGAGCTACGATATAATGCAAGTCGCTGGTTACATCTAATGGGTAATATTAAACTTAATAACGGAGCATTAATAGAGGGAGCAACAAAGCGCACCTGAGTTGCAGTTAAGCATTTACCTCGAAGTATATGCCAGCCTGCATTTTGCACCGTGCATTATGCCGGGGCCTAGCCAGATCAGAATTTATAGCGCGAACCGTCAAATGTTCCCTGCACAACTGGCTCGCGAGGAAAAGTTTAAGCGTGATTCCGCGAATCGTGACAGACGTCGGTTGGAAGAGCGTAGAGTATGATACGTCGCTCCCTGCTCAAGGCGCTGCACGTAGAGTTAATTGCATCGCGATAGAAGCCATCCGGCTGATGACGTAAGGCGATCGGTAAGCCGCGCACCTTCCAAGGCGGCCTTACGCGTGCGACTCGTGGAAAACGTAGGAAATGCGTTGCATTAGCTTTTGCATATCGGTTTGGACGTGCGATGCACGCGCAAGGTGGTATGCAAATGCAAGGCGCTGTGGCAATGCGCTGGCAAAAATGACCTTCCGTCGAAACTCAGTGCTCCAGGCCGCGAGGAAGTGGCCGGTGTGCGATTTTGCGAAACAGGGAGGTCCGAGCTCGTGGAGGAATCGCAATTACACCCGCGCAGCTTTGCGTCGCGTCCAACGCGACATTTATCCCCGCCCGGCTGTCTTTGATATATCGCGAGCACACTTCTTTTCCCCCCTTGTACGATAACTCAGGGGCGAGCTATTATTATCCCTGGTTATTCAATTGCGTCAGCAATGCACGAAATAAGCGATCTTTATCGCGCGCTAAATATAGTGAAAGAGGGAAGGAACGGGCGACGCATCCTCGGGGTAAAAGGCCAAACAACGTACTTCCAATGGCACCTGCCAAGTGACACCGCACTAAAAACCTAGTGACGTATCCAAGAGCGGTTGGTTGAATATCCCAATCGTGGGATGTAAAGGGCGGGTCATTTAAAGGTTTGTTCTTAAAAACGCTATGAAATAAAAACAACATTCTTCTTTTTCGCGAAGGTTGGAGTCTCCGATTTAAGAGTGAAAACCCAGAAGGATTTAGAGAAAGATTTCAGATTAAATTACGGATTTAAGAGAAACAAGCCAGTAGATGGGCCACCCTATACGATTACTCGAGAGAATATTCGGACACCGAGGTACATTCAAACACGTCGATGTGTACCTTTATCCATCAACCGATCGTGTTTATTTCTCCTGGTAATTCAATAGTCGACAAACACGCGTTGCTCGTTCGATAACGCATCGATCGCATTCTATCAATAATACGCACAGGGTTAGAATGAACGAGGAACACAGCTATCTTTGCATCGCGAAGAATCTTCGCGACGAGGATGAAAATGGCTCAAAGGAAGCCGTTGGCGGATCTCCCTCGACAAGACTCGCCTCCCTTGCTCGTCGGAATACAGAAGTGGACCGAGGAGAGTCACTTTCACCCTCTGCGGATCAGCTTGCGGCCGTAAAACAACGATACGCCAATGGTATTCATCATTCATGCCGGCCTGAAATTCCCCGAGTGCTCGAGATGCGCTTAATCGCGACCCGTCCTCCCTCTCGTCTCCTCCGTGGCTGGCCAGAAAACGCAAAGGTCCCCTCTCGGAATCCAATATCCCACGAAGTCGTTGTACTTTCGTGCGGAATTACTTTTTAAGGCGGTTACTCGGTAACGAGAAGAGCTCTCCCTTTCTCTCTCTCTCTCTCTTTCTCGTCAACTTTTCTGCTCGTTATAACGAGCCCGATTATTCCCCGTTTTATTCTCATTCCCGTAATAAAGTTCCCGATAATTAGGAATTTATGTGCCGTTAGTTTAACACTGGAGAATCGATAATCCCTCCTTCGTCCGGGGAAAGGTAAGAAAATAAAATACAGCGGGACTCGAGGAGGGGCCGGGGGGGGGGGTAAAAATCAGCTATCCAACCGGAGTCGAATCGCGAGCCAAGAATGGGATAAGTCGCTCGTATAATCGTTCCGGATTAATATTCGGATTTGCAAAAGTTAAGGCGCGGAAATATATACTTCCTCGATTGTTATTTCTCCGAGATTCGTTCGTTGATACAAAGTAATGAGGGTATAATATTTACCACCGCTCTCATAATGAGGAGTGTAATTGTTTTATGAGCCAGGCGATATTTCGTCCGCCTTCAGAATAGCGAGAAAAAGAAAATAACCTGGGGAACGATCTTTCTTTATCTCCAGAGCATTTAACAATAGCCTTACTAAAAAATTCTTCGAGAGCAAGTACCAGGGAAATACACGAGAATCAACCTCCTCCGCAAGACCACGTTTTATCCCATATCACTACATTCAAACAAGAAGAACAGGAGCACTATGTCGCACGCCAAAGACATCATTTCATCTTCCTCCAAAGGGAGAAAAAGATCACACCTCGCTCCAGTGAAGATGGAGAGACAAAAAAAAAAGAAAAAGAAAATCAGCGCGTTCAACCCAATCATCGGAAACCCAAAACAACTTCCTGAACACGCGTGTCCAGTGCCTTCTGTCGCCAAGGAAATTTGACGAGTCCCGAACGCAGAAGGTTCCGCCATAAATCATTATTCCGCGCCGCGCGCTCCCGTTCTGCTCGGGGCATCGATTCCCCGATTACCAAACACAAAGTTGCGTCCTCAACGCGGAAGTTCCATACTGGCCCGGATAATAATACACGTACGACCAGGGAATACGTCGGCCAGCTTACGAATGTGTTCGTGCCAGCCCCCTCTCCCCTCCCCGCCCCTCTGGGGCCAACCAGCAGCCACAAAGGGTCGAAGTGCCTCAGACGTGTTTCACAGGCTCAAACGTATGTCTCCCTCTCATATCTACGACCCCTTCCGCCCTCTCGTTTCGGCCTACGCCCCTTCCCCCCCTCATCCTCATCCTCATCCTCCAGCGGGGACCCACGTGTGTTTGCAGCTGTGATGAAACTTTCGTTTGTGCCAGGGCTGGCACCGCAATCAGAGCGCTTTCGGATCTTGTTTCTGCGCCGGCATAAAGGCCGCTCGCGCGCTCGTTAAGCAACAATGCGGCTTAAATCTCGTAAATTCGGGGGAATCGTTCTTGTTTCCGGATACGCGACAGTCTCCGCAAGGCTCCCGGAAACGCACCCGCTCGAACTTGGGAGCCTTTGTTCGATCGTCCGGAATATGCGTATGGTCGCGTTGAAGGGAGGATTTGAAGATTTCGGGGAGACCTTAGGGGAAGGGGTATCGCTGTAGGATAGCTTGAGGTGCTTTATCGTGGTATTCGATTGGACGAATTGGTTTCTTCAATTGGAGATAGGGTTATGTGGTGTTGGGTTGGAGGTTGAGGATATATCGATGGGTATAATATGTTTTAAATACACCAGATATATATATAAGGTAAAATAGAAGGAGGATAATGAAGCAAAGTCTGGGAAGAAATATAATAATCCACACATCGCGATAATATGGAAAGTCTCAAAAAACGAGATACTCAAGGACATCGTAATTTCGCCTAATGTTCGGTATTGGCATTAATTCGCTCCTGGATAACCAGTGGAAACAACTAAGCGCATTACGGCATCGAAGTGTGCTCCATACGTGAAAGGATCTCGCGTTACCTGCAAACGAGCTGTAGGCTTCCGAGAGAGATAGAGAGGGGTAATTCCAGGAGTGCGTTCTGCTAATCGAAGGCGGCAGAAACTAGCGCGCCCCAAATGGGAGGAGACGGTATTCCAGCAACTAATCGTTTGAATTATACAAGGCACAATGGCGCGCATACGCGTGTAGAGCACTCGGGGAAATCATCGACGTCGTGCGAGGCGCGGCCATTAATGCCGTCATCGAACCTGCTCGAAGAATACGAGACGCGTCCTCCTTTTTGCGTAAACAAAAGTTAACTTTCGCGACGAGCAGCGGCCAGCCTTTTATGCCAGCGGCCTTCCCTCCGTCCTATTTGATCCTCGGTTCGCTTACCTCTTTCTGGCCGCTCCGCAGTCTCTGTGGTAGCACGTCTGTTTGCAACGTTGATGAAACTTACCTCTGTGCCACACTGGGCACCGCAATCGGGTCACTTTTGGACCTTGTTTCTCTACCTCCATAAAGGGCCCTGCACGTCCTCGTTAAGCCACACCGCGGCTTAAATCGTGCGAGTTCAAACGAAACCACGCGCCGGAATAATATAATCAGGTGTAGCCGGGTGCAGGCTGGAATTAATCTCTGAGAATGTATAAATAGCGGGGCCCTCGTCTTTATTTAATGCGCGCCTGCATTATGCCGGCTTGGACGAAATTACTGAGGTTACTCGAAGGTAGCTTCGAGAGCTCCTACGGATGAGGATCGGGAGTGTCGATGGTGAATCGTCGCGAGGTGAGTTTATTGCTATCGTGGACATATCGGTTATTCGAGTTTGAATAGCGGGAACAGAGCGATTTGTGCAATTTCTTTATATATATAGGGATATACTGCAATCACCAAATTTAGCAAGCCAAGGATGTACTTGAAAAGAATATAAGCTCGTTTAATACAAAGTTCTTAGTCGCCTTTTATGACTTTAACTCATTTAACAGGCGATCTGAATAAATTATCTTCTTTATCGCGATAACCATGAAACGAATAGTGTCTCAAAACGATTATGCGCTTTCATTGAGCAGATATTCCAGGTTGTAGGGGTTTTCCTTGTCTTCAAACAAAACCGTAGGAAGGATCGTCGCTTCTCGATGCTTGTCGCGGTATAAATCGCGCTCAACCTTATAATACGATGATATCAAACGTGGCAATTCGAATATCCCCGCCGCAATGTCAGAGAGAGAGAGAGAGAGAGAGAGAGAGAGAGAGAGAGAGAGAGAGAGAGAGGGAGAGAGGGTGAGTTTAGGTCGAACTACTTCGGGAAATTCACGGGACACGAAATCCACAAGCAGCGGAACAAGTTAGTCGGCCGTAAATCCGGGCACACAGCGCCGAGTTGCCTTCAGCAATCTTTGATGAAACTTCCCTGTGAAGTTCCCATTGCTCGTCGAATGATGTATGACTTATTTCGTACGATTTTGCTTACTCGTTGCGAAATATGTACCGTAGGCGGCTTTAACCTCCCCCGCGCCTATCCTGGGGAGAGGCATATGCCAATCTACTTAAGGAAGGGGGGCCGTGTCCAGGTAACTTCCTCGGGACTCCGTTAATCGAAGTGACCCGGGCCAGGAGTTTCCTGCATCCGCATCTTATTTCGATAGCGACTCAGGAGAATTAGCTTTTACCCGACGCAGGCCTGGAAAAAGTTTTGGAACCTTAAAGGACGAAAATAGTTTCGACGGACCGTAATTTGCCCTAGGTTATATACCTATATATATATGTATACACACGCCAATCGGTTCTCATCCCTGGAAAAGGTTCCTCCGGGTGTTATCGTAGCGAGTTAAGATTCGTTAAGTCGGGCTTAGTTAGTTAAGTCGAAAGCGAGCTAAGATTTGCGAATCGCGTTTGGAGAAATATCGCAAATATCATTGGATTTGTTCCTATCATACACACGATTATACGGATTGATTCCAGACGTTCTGGCTCGGCCTTATTATCGTGGAACCAGGTCCGTCGCTTTTAACACTTGACGTGAGGGTATACTTCGCGGCGGACTTACGCGCGCAGCGGGTGTTTTTTTTGTAAATCTCCCGGGATTTTAATCGTTTGATAAAATCGCGATGAATCGAGAACCATCTTGTTTTTCTCAAGGAGACTTCTGGGAAGAAACAATACGAAGCGTTGCCTAGCAACGCGAACACCGTACATGCGACGTCCATGTTATTTATACCATACTCGCCCTCCAGCGTAAATCAACTAAACACGTATTTTTAAGCGACCCACGCTCCAGTAACGGACCGCGAAACACGTAAAAGTACGTTGCCCGCATGCCAAGTGTTAATACTCCAGTACGTTATTCGCGTCCGCGGTTCGAGAATGTCGTTATCCCGTCTCATCGCGCTATTATCGTGCGCGTTCCAATATCGCTCGCAGGTGGACGAACCTTATATTCCCCAGCCCGCCAGGTTTTTTTAGGAACACCTATCGCGACCATTATCCCTATCCGTCTTCCACGCCGCGCTTTCATCCTCTATTATTTCCCGCTGAAAAGCTGAGAGGATATACATCTTTTATCGCCAGCACCGAAGGTGACATTGTCTTCGCACAATGCTCACGAGTGCGTGACGAGGATAAATTTGATCCGAGGAGCACCAGGCTTTTCTGGCGGGGCCGATCGCGCCCCGACTACTGCCATTGTAAGAGGAGCGCCTTCGTCCGTCGCGTCCGTTTCGATTAATAAATAAGCGCGTCGAGTCCTCGTCCCGTAAAGGCGAGCGTCCAAAGCAGCGGATATTAAGCGCCCCGATCGAGGCAGAAATTGGCGTGGAAACGTACGAGAAAGGAACAGGATCGAAGGACGATCGATTTTTCCTGCCCTCAAAGCTCGCGAATTAACGCCGCGAAATTGTGCGTAAAATTAATGGAAAAGCAAAACGGAGTTCCATCGTAACTCCGACATTGTCCTCGAGAGAATGGATTTGCGAAAACTCGTTATGCACGCGTGCAAGCCGCCACGTTTATACATCGATGCCGATTCGAAATTTCCGAAACAGGGTGTTTTCGATAAAAGTTCGATCGCGCTGGGTGTATCAATATGATCGTTCCGCTGTTGGAGAGGAAAGGAAGAAAGGGTTCCAATCTAGGGAAAAGCGCTGAGCCCGTCCTCCCAGAATGGATTCCCTCGGAAATGAGGGATCGTAAAAAAATTCTATTCGAAATTCCCCGATTCATCTTCGCGCACGATTGCATTATCGCCAGGTCCGATCGGCCGAGATCGCTGAATGCGAATGGCCCGGGCTCGATTTTCGAAAGATCGACGCCCTTTGGAGAAAGGGATAGACAAAAAAGGAAAGAAAAAAAAGAAAAGGCAAACGAAAATTTCGCCTCGCGATTAAGATTCGTCCTTCCACTCCGGGTCGGGATCCTGCACCATCATCCGAGCACAGCTCGCACATGGTCCGCCCTATCGAGTTTATGCTCGCACGTACTCATGTGCACTTTCAATACGAACAATGCATCCGGATACTGCAATCCAAATTTCATCCGGAGAGCCGGAGTTCTCTCTTTCCATCGCTTCCCCCCGGCCCCCTTCCGCCATACGCGAGCGTATCGGTGAATTTTTGCTGACATTCCCGCCCCCTCCTCCCCCCGCCCCGCCCCTTTATCGCGATATTACGCTTACACACCCGCGCCAGAGAGGGATCCTCGAATGTGCGCGGCCAGGACTTGAATTCCGCGATACCACCGCTGACTACTGGCAAATTTATGCCCTAAATATTCAGCTGATAATCTTCACCGGTGTTTTTCGGCCCCCCCTCTTCGACCCCCCTCCCCCCCCGCGCCACGTCCGCCGCAAGTGCATGCATAACGAATGCGCGTAGATTTCTCGGACGTCGAGGTTCGTTCCCCTGGAATTCGTTAATGTATACTACGGAACGAGGTTTTTCCCTCAAATCGCGGAGGAAATGGAGGAACGGAGCTGGATTAAACCTCTGCGCTCCTACCTCGAGTCGTACTGGTGGAAACACTTGGGGAACATTCCGTATGGAGTCGGAGTGGAGTAACGACTGCGCGGGTTTGTGGAGTGTTATGGTGTTTGGGTGAAAAAAGGGGATGTATGTAGAACGGAGGGTTGATTAATATTTTTCAGGATACACTGGGATTTATACGTTCTTTGATATTCTGATCTGAGTCAAGAAGACACGTGGAAGTGTACAGGGCACAGAAAGTTAAGGATAAAGGGGATTTTAGAAACGTACATGTTGGAGTACTTTAATCCACTTGCATAAGACAGGAGTTGTGTACTCGAAGAAGATTGACTTTTCTCGTTCGATAGAGCGCCTAAGAAATCCAAGGATAAGCTCGGTGTGTCTAGTATAATTCGAGTACAGTATATAGAAGCGGATTAGTTCGAATGCTAATCGGTCCTACTTGTAAGTATGCCGGAAATTGCGCTTCTCGCAACGAGCCTCGCATCTCGTCGCTATTAATAAACAGCCCCGCCATCCTCGCCGCGTGATCCTTGGCGAATTGGATCCTTCGCGGAACGTTTCGCGGTTATTTCATCGTGATTAAATCCCGCAAGCATAGCCGCGGGCCTCGCGATTCTTCGACGCGCCAGGTGAAAAATGATATTCGCTATTTTGCGTAGCCGCGAAATGCACTCTGCGCGTTGGCTCGGCGTCTCCAGACCTTCGCGCGTTTTCTCGCAATCTCGGCTCCGTCCCACGCTCAAGTTTCGCCAGGTTTTTTTCTCATCATATTTATCCACTCTACCTCTGGCGGCGAGTTTCGAAGTTCGTTTTCTTTCCCCTCCGGCTCACTTTCCGCCTTCATCGAGATTAAATCACTATTAGGTATTTCCAAACCGGAGCTCGAAAAAGCTAAACTTCGGACGTAGGTTTCGCTAATGGAGACTTAAATATACCGAGATGTTGCAAAAGCCCGACCATGTTGGTTTATACGACTCAAAGGCCCAATGAAAAGATCATGCAAGTCATAAAATCGTGAGTACGTCGTTCTAAAAACCTGAATCAGCGCTGGTATACCGCGTAACCCATCGTCGTAATTTAAGACGACTTGTGAATGTGGTCTTAGCGAGCAATCACTTTTCACTCTTAATAAATCTGATTATGATAGTCGTCAGTCTTCAGAACGACGATACGTGTGAATAATTTTTGGCCACTCGGTGCGTGGCTCGATAATCAAGGTTTATTAAAATCTAGAAGTAAATGAAATAGAAAATCTGGAATATAAGGTGGTGAGTTAAATCGTGAGTGGAGTGAAAAAAATTGGACGGTTAGGAGTGCCCAATGTACGTATCGTCATAATTCTCGAAAAGAGAAATCACAAATTCGTCGAAAAGAAAATCACTTTAAAAGGAGCTTCGTCATAATACTCGAAATAAATCGTAATATCACTTTAGAGGAAGTCTATGAGGAGAAATTCACGTTGGGACAACAGCACGTGTGTGGTAGATATTATTATTGTTTGTGGAGCGCACGCCATACCAGCCGAATCTTGAAAAAAGAAAAAGCTCCCTTTTAATGGCCAGGAGAGAAATTGTTTTCTCGTGCCGATCGCCGACAGCGATTCCGCGCCGCTATCTAAATCATTTCCGTCACGTGAACTCACCGTCTATAACGCACTTCGCGTTCCCGGCGAGATAATGTCCCGCGAGGAACACGCATATCCTTCAAACAGCCTTGACACGCCTGTACACACTCGTGGATTCCTCGATTTATTCGCCCTGGACGGCCAGCAGTCTGCAGCCCCTTGCCCGCCCCTCGAACCGAAGCGCTCGGAGCCGATAAACCCCGCTTTCCTGCTGCACCTTCAAAGACCCAAAAGCGGATCGCGCAAAGTCGCCATTGATTTCCGGCCAGGACACATTATCGATCGATCGACCAAGGGAGCTTTTTGCATTTTTGAGATAGAGGCAAACTGGCCAAACTATCTTCGAGTTCTTTTATTTTTAGTACCTCTTTGCTCGTTTAAAAATCCCCCCTCCCCTCCCTCCATTCGCGCTTTGCCGCACGTGACGTCACTCGTTCATCGATTCAGATCCTCGAACTTTATTTCGAGGCTCCTCCCCTTTCTCCCCCACCACTACCTCCACCTATTATACAGTATTTATCCCAAGCTCTTCGCTCTGGTCAACACCTCGTAATCTCCTTTCCACGTTTTCCCTCCTTCTCCCTCTCTCTTTGTCCTCGTCCCTTCCTCCTCTTTTCTCACTCCTCGTCCCTATCTCTATATCTCACCTCTGCTTCTCTCTTGCTCATCCTCCATCCCTCTCCACATTCCCGCACGCTACTTCTCCTCTCGTTCTTCCTTCTATTTCTCCCCTCATTCACTCTCTCTCTCTCTCTCCCCCTACTCTCCGATTGTTTCTGTTTTTCGCTGCAGGGGAGCGACGTCTCCCCGGGCCGCGGATAAAATCGATTTCCCCGAACGACGCCGATGACGGGGCGGAGGAGCAGCTCCGGCTGGGTGCTGGTAACCACCCACGGGGCACAGCCCACCTCGAAATAAGCACCGAGTTAAGACCACGGGCGCAGACACTTCCTAAGGCTGATCCCGGCTCGTAAGTAAATGGAAACGGACTCCGGTCGGCCCGCCTCCACCTCCTGGAAATTCAGCTTAGAGGAGCGGGCCAGGAGTATCCTGGAAGTGGCTCTTTGATCGGCGCACCGTCCGTGGAGGGGCGAGGGGGGCGTCCTCGATCGGGATCGAGGCAGCCTCACGGGTGTAATCAGCGGCTGGAGATCGAATAAAATGGAAAGGTAGGAGGAGGGCGTAGTGGAGAGATACTCAGACTTCCGTGAGGAAGATCGGAGTTCACATCCAGTCCTCCGGGCTCCGGAGAATTTTCCATGCTCGTACGTATCACCTAGCGCCCATGATTGAAAATCCACCTTGGCACTGGAATCCTCCGGTATATGAAGATCTTTAATTTGATGTAAAAATTCCTAGAGTCCACGTTGGTGTATTTGTCGATGAACATTCGCCATTTTGTTTCGATATAAGGATGATTTAGTATAGAGACGCTTATGTTTGCTTAGATGGATATTCGTGAAGAAAAAGGCTATTAGAAGAAGATGTCGATACGATCATAGAACGATTCACACTCTGCGATAGGATCATCGAAAATCGCAAAGAACTATCCTCTTACCAAGTACAATTTTTCTAAAAAACAACTGATCAGTTATTTTGACAGTGTTAAAGCAGTAGATCCTATATAAAATGTACTTCAAAATCAACGAGAGAGAGAGAGAGAGAGAGAGAGAGAGAGAGAGAGAGAGAAGCGAAAAAACTGAGGAGAGGAGATCGTAAAGGGGTTGGAAATGCATCCAGTCGGACGAAACGATAGGGACTCGCCTGAAAATCGTGGAGACCCGGGGTTGACGGCATTATCCGAGCTGGAGATTGACTTAAAAATTATTCCGTCGATGGCCGGGATAAGAGGCACGGCACTCTGCGAATCCATGTCGCGGTATGCATAATACGGGTAGGAAAGTTCAGGGGCCTTTTTAGGCCGAGCTCTCCAAAGGATCCTTGGCCCTTCGCGGGGGCACCTCCGATTTCGTCGATGCGCCCGAAAGTTGGCCAGCGATCGAGGCAAATAATCCTACGTGGAAACTTTTTGCCCGATTCTCCCATTTAATAGCAAAGCGCGGGATCTTGTTTCGTATCGTAAACGCGAGCAATCAGTGGAATGCAATCTGTCATATGGTATCCGGCTATGCTTTCTACTCGATGAAATGCGGCGCCACGTACAAGTGTAATGGATTAGAATCGTAGAATCCCGGTTAACCTCCTTACAGCCGACGTCCATTTATTTCCTTATATCGGCCTTCCGCACAACAGGAGTCGTCGAGGACAATATCGGTGTTTCCATTGAATATTACAATTCCAAGCCGCGCCGATTTGCGGCTCGAGAGGGGAGCGAGGTCTAACTTGCACCGATACGCGCATCCAAGCCACATTTGTAAGCTCGATTGCGAGACATCAGAAAATGATTTCCCGCTTCCCTCGTTTATTTTCGCCGCGAGAGGAAATTCCAGGGCGTACGGAGGCGCTGTTGAGAATAACCGAAGGTGTATCAGGTGAGGAAGATTTGTTTTCCGAAATGCTCGCCGCGACCGGAATTCCGCTTTGGGACCGTCAAACGTTCCAAAGCTTTTTACGGCTTTTTTGCCTCGAGAGGTTTACTGCCGGCAACAACGAAAAAAAAAAGAACCAGGCGGGGTAAAAAAAAAAAGAAATTAAAATCTTGCGTGCCTGCACTTTGTTCATTAGCGCATTTATAAGCCCTGCATATTTTCCCAGACTCAGGAGGACCCTCCTAAAATACCATTACGCGTGCATTTCGAATGTGTAAGCATCCGCTTAAATTCGAAAGGCACCGTTTTTATCCCGAGCGTGTGATTAAGTACCGTTAACAGCCCCTACGAATCAGCAAGCCCGTGCATACATGCGTGCGCATTTTTCCTCCTTATTAATTGCGCTCCTATCTTCGCTTATTCGCAAAAAAAAATATTCAAAAATATTTCAGGAGATTTCGGATGGAAAAATGTGCCTCGAGCAAGGGAGTCCGTCATCGAGGCGTCATTATCGAATGCAGGGTGCATAATATTGGCGCGATGAAGGGGACGAGCTTCGTGGAGAGCATACCCGCGCGTTTGGGGAGCCCTGGGGAAAAATGTGAATGGGCAAATACTCCATGAGCGGCCAATGTGTGTGCGAGCCGCGTGCAGTTGCTGAAAGCAACGTACGCGCGAGAAAACACCGGCCAGAAGAACGATGCTTTTAAAACCTCCTCGCCGGAGGAGCCCTAAAAATTTAAATTGGAAAAATTGGAGAGCCCGGTTTATAGGAGCACTTGCTCTGCAATAGCACGTGTCCTCGCGGCCAAAGGGCTTTGGCCGGTAATGTTTTGATCGCGCACCGTCAATCCAGTCAGGGATACGCGCACCCGCCTTGGCGAACGCGAATCGAATATATCGTTTTATCTCGCCAATTATACCGAATATACATCGAACCATTTTCGTCCACCTCACGATCCTTCTAGAGCTCTTTGGTATACAGCGATGAACCGTGAGAGTAATAAACTTTCGAGATAAATATTCGAAGTATCGCGACACGAAGATAAACCTGTACCACTTTACTCACTTACTCGAGGATGTAAGAGTAAGGATAGAAATAATCCATCTTTATATATTTACTTATATTTATATTACAAAGATCTTAGTGCATTTCACGCATTACTCGTGCAGCTATTATTGCACGCTGTTATTATTATTATTCTATACACTTCACTTCTTCTAAGGATAACTCAATTTATCCAGCAACCTGCCTCTAATTTACTCCAGTCCCACGAAGGAAGATGCCACCAAAGAATCGATGTCCAAGCGCCATTTACGCGTTTCCCGGCAGTGCGCGATTCTCTTAACGGCCCGCGCATACGTTTCTCTCCTATAAAATTGATTTACGGACACTCGAAACCACGGCGGGCCGTGCTACGTACGCGCGTTATTATTCATATTTACTTGTCGCGAGAGCTTGGAACGCTTTAATCTCGGTCCCCTGGGCGAGGAGCCTCGGGGGGGTCGCGCGTTGTTGGCAGGACGGGAGAGAGCCTGGCTGAAAAACAGAAGGAAAGTCGGCGGGAGCGTGAAAGAATTCCGCCATTCCCGGAGACGTCTTTTCGGGGGCTTCATGAATTTTGATAAAACGGCCCGCCCCCGTCGAGGCACCGAAAATCATCCGCTCGCACGTGTAATAAGGGTACTCCGTGCCGGAGTGTCGGGAGGACGCTATCTCATTAATATAGATACCCTCTGATGAGTAGTCTCGTGGAAGGTCCTCGATGCTCGCGCGCTACGTCTTCCAGCCATCCTAGATTCGATGTCCCAAAGCGTGCGCAATGCGTGTCGGGGATGGAAATGAATTATGGATGCAAGATTCCTTGATGAGGCCCGTTCCAAATTGCGGAAGGATATCGAATCTTTTTCACTCGAAATTGTAGCTCCTGATAGGGTTCGATGAGTAGTCGTTTGGACAGATCTCGATGCTCGCGCCTTGCATTTTCCAGTTATCCTAGATTCGATGTCCCGTAGCGTGTGGAATGCGTGTCGAGGATGGAAACGAATTATGGATGCAAGATTCGTCGATGAGGCTCGTTTTAAATTGTTGAAGGATATCGAATCTTTTTCACTCGAAATCGTAGCTTCTGATAGGGTTTGGCGAGTGTCGTTTGGAAGGATCTCGATGCTCGCGCCTTGCATTTACCCGTTATCCTAGATTCGAAAGCGTGCGCGTGTCGAGGATGGAAATGCATTATGGATGCAAGACTCGCCGATGGCGCTCATCGAAAATTACGGAAGAATAGCAAGTTTCCGCGATCCTTCCCTATTAAACTCCAATGCTTCACGCTCAAAGTCCTATTCGGTCGGTGGAGTGCAAATGCATTATGAGTACGAGACTTCTGGCTCGATGGCCATTAATCCGAGGTGGAGGATTAATGCATCGGACGCGGTATATCTCCATCTCCGCGCTTAATTAGAAGCAACAGCGGCGGAAGTATCTTAAATCACAAATAACGGAGGAAGCGGTATTATTCTTAATAAAAAAAAAAAAGCCCTTCGCGGGGAAAAATTCCAGCGCGCAGTAACGGCCGTACGAAAAGTTTTCGGGCGAAAAACATGCCGGGGCCGTAATTCCAGCGTCGACGGTTTCCTCGGCTCGCCAGAGTAAAAATTAACAAAGAATCCTTCCCCGATTTTAACCTCCCCGCTTTAGCTCGCTTTTTTTTTTACCTCTGGTCGCTCTTCTGCCTCTCTCTCTCTCTCTCTCTCTCTCTCTCTCTTTCACTCCCTTTTTCCGCCCCTTCTCCTTCTCCCTCGAAAGTCGAGAGCCAAGAGCCCCGCCGCTTCGCATTAACCCGCCGCCTTATGATTTTTTCGACGGACGCGTCTGCCCAAGTTCTTCGCTTAAGCATTAACGCGCCTGGACAAACGAGGCCGAAGTTGCTCCTGGAAATTAGGCGCAGCTTAAGGGAGCCGTCGCGGGAGACTTTTAAAAACCAATTTTTCGTTACAATCCTCAACTTAGAGGCGCACTTTTTAGAAGGCCGAACGAAAAGCTTTGTCCGCGGGAAAGAGCGCTGTCCGGGCAGCGAATCGGTTGATATAGAAGAAGCGTTAATATAGAAGGATTTCATACCTCGCGTTATTCTTCGTAATTTCGAAAACAAATCAGCTCTTATCGCTCGATAACCGACCAATGTATATTTACCAAATATTATTTCACCGTTGTATTATTCGTTGAATACAAATCTCTCCTCGTTACTCTGCAACCGACCAATATATATTTACCAAATATTATTTCACCCTCGCACGATCCGCTAAGTACAACTTTATCCTCCTGCAACGCGGTGTCCCTTGCGCGATACAAGAGCCTTCCACGAGAGCACGTAGAAAGTATTCTACTGAGCGCAGCGTGGAATTGCAACGAATTAGCGCTCAAGGCACGTCCGCGATCGGTCGTGGAAATTTAGCATCGCTCCGCTCGAGGATGAAAAGGGCTCACGAGTAGGCGTTAGAAAATAACCACGGCGAATAAGCGGGGAATAAACGGGAGCTCCCTTAGTTGGCAGAGGTAAGGGGCGGCGATAATCCGGGAAATGATTTAACAACCGCGCCCACGGTGTCCCTTTTATTATAACTTTAACATTATTCCAACCGAAAGGATACTTTAATTCCTCGTGAAATTAGTCCGGCAGTCGGTCCCGGGCGGGATTAAAAAATGGCATAAGCACTCTCCCAGGCGGGAATTCCCGTCCTTCCGCTTCGTCTGAGAGCGAGCGGGCACGATGTCGCAGGATATTACCGGCTCAATTCGAGTGGATGGTCGTTAAACTGCAAGGCTTTCGCCCAAAGCGGCTCCGCTCTGTTGTCTCCTCGCCCTTCCGCCATCCAATTCTTTCTCCCTCCTCCTCCTCCTCCTCCTCCTCCTCCTCGAATACTTCGTCCCTTTTCCTACCAGCCGCCGCTCCGCCCTGCCTTTCCGTCTCGTTTATTCACTCGCTTTTTGCTCCTTTATTCGCTCGTTTATTCGCTCGCTCCCTGCGAGAGGGCCGCGCTGCGCGAAGGACTTTCGCCGATAAGCGACGAATTTAAACCGGGATTTTTTCGTCCCACGTGTACACCGTAATCCTATGATTCCTTGGTACCGATCTCAGCCGGCGGATACGGGGCTAAATAAACCCGCGGTGCGATACGGTTATATTGAAGATGGAATCTGCGTAATGGGTTTGGTGCGGTAATACGCGCGGTTTAATAATATTAGATGTACAGCTTTGTTTCCCTGGGGCTCTTTTTCCTCCCGAAATCCGAGGCGTTATTGTGAAGAACGTTTGATTGTGTGTTTAGGACATGAAGTGTTTGCTTTATTATTGAAATAGTATGTAAGTATAAAATAGTGTGAAGTAATTCATTTCCAAAATCGTCCCCTAAGGTCCTTTCACCTAGGATCCACTGCCTCAAGCTGCCTTCCAAACCGCCAGAGCTGCAGTACACACATCGCATGGAGAGACCATCGGTAATGGGCGAGATTCGAACCCTGGTCTCCCGTCTGAATCTTTAGCGCTGTTCCTTTAGCCCAACACATCGAGGGACACACCACGAAGAAGGACACGACCAACCAAACCCCTGACATCCAGGCAGAAGAAGGCGAGAGAAGGTCATTCCAGGTCCTAATGCCGTGCGTGCGCGGAGCCGGGAGGGACAAAAAAGTGGAGGGAATAGCCTGGTGGAGGGTAGTGGTCGTAAGTGTCCCGCAAGAAACGCTCGAGCCCACGGCAAGGCTGAGATACTGAAGGAGGAGGAGGAGGGAGAAAAGAGCCCGTGGGTATCGCGTAGGAAGGAAGGACGGAAACCCAAAGCCCGGAAAAGTGGGAGCCCTAATGGAGAGATGGAAGGGGGGGGGGAAAGTGGGGGAGCAAATACGCGGTAAAGTCGGGAAATCAAAGGAGGAACAGCCGAGAAAGCTCTCGCCTCGGAGAGCCGACGAGGGAAAGGGTGTGGCAGAAAGAGAGAAAAACAGAGAGAGAGAGAGAGAGAGAGAGAGAGAGAGAGAGAGAGAGAGAGAGAGAGAGAGAGAGAAGGGGCGAAAGGAGGAGAGAAGAATGGAGAGAGGCTCGAAGAAATTTGCGAAGATAAAAGGCGGCCAGGGCAGAACCGACGATTAAAAGTCGGCCGTATGAAAGAAAAAGCCGGAAGAAGAGCGGTCCGCGGTGCGGGATGGTGGAGAGGAGAGGGGAAAAAATGAGAGGTAAATGGCGCCGCGGCGATAAAGCCGGAGGCGGTGGGTGAAATGAAGAGAGACCGAGCTGGAGGAAAAGGGAAAGTATCGTCCTGCGTATAAAAGCGCTCCGGGGAGAGGAAGAGGAGGGAGAAGGGGCGTCGGGGGGGGAGGGGAGGATAGGAAAGCGGGCACGTGAAATAGCAGAAAAACTGGCGCTACGCGTGGGATAATAAGCGTCCAATTTACGGCTAGCTGTCCGCGGGAACGACGGCTTAGAAGGTGGAAAATAAAGGCGGAGGAAAGGGAGGAGGCGCGCGGTCGCCTGCTGGAGTCGCTTAGGAGCTTATGCCGGGGATAGTACGGTCAACCTGGAATTTCACGGCCGGCACAATTGCGCCGGACACCGGTTGAAAGAAGGAAATCGCATTTTATCTCTCCCCTCTTTCTCTCTCTCTTTCTATATATATATAGATATATTGCTCTTCCTTTTTTCTTCGCACGCTTGCTCGCTCGCTCGTTCTCTTTCTCTCTCTCTCTTTCACGCGCTATCTCACGCGCTCTCTCTTACACACGCTCGCTCACTCGCGCTCTCTATCTCGCTCATTCTTTCTCTCTCTCTCTCTCTCTCTCTCTCTCTTTTATACACTCGCTCGCTCGCCCTATCTCGCTCGCTCTCTCCTTCTCGCTTATTCTCTTTTTCTCTCTGTCGCTACTCTGTCTCTCCCGGTCACTCTTTCTGACTCGCTCGGTCTCTCACTCGCTCACTCTCTCTCTCTCTCTCTCTCATTCGCACCCCCCTTCATCGACACGCGCCACTTTCGTTCCGGACAAAATCATCCAGGAGAAGAGCGGAAAGGAGCGTGAAACGCCGGAAATCGCGATTATTCGTGCGAAACCGGCCCGGGCTTCTCGAGGCGGGATGGCAAAGCGATTACGGTAAAGGCGCGAGGGGCCGTAATCCGGAAATCGGGCCGATCGATTATGATTCGGTGGGTTTACAAAGCGCGGCCGCTCACGCGATACGATTTTATGCGGGGTACTTTTTAAGGAAACCCTCCGCCTACAACGGTAGTACGTGAGAACGCCCTTTTAAACGGGATCTCAGGTTCCGCGTGTAAAAGGCCGATGTAGAAGGATTTTAACCGTAAGAGCCGCTTTTCTTTACCGAGGATTACCACGTGGATATACGAAGTTTCTATACGTACGTTCCTCATATTTCCCAATACGCGCTTGTTGCTCTATATACGAATATTTTTGAACTACATTCCTTACTCCACGCAAGAACAACCTGATGAATAATTGTCGTGGATACTTTATTTCCAATAATCTTCCACGCGACAAGTAATCCCGAAGTTTAATCAACGATCCTCGGTTGAACGATTTTAAAAATCCATCCCATAAACCAAACCGAAGCACATCGGGTCCGAAACAAAAATATCCTACCAGCAGGACGATTCGCGCCTTGATTTATTTCGAGAAAAAAATACGCGAGGCGGTCACGATCGGGGCTGAAGAAATAAAAAAGCGTAGAGCTAAGTTCGATATAGTATCGGATATCCGCAGGAATTTTCCTTTCGCCGAAAGTAAATTCGCCCGGAGGTGGTTGTATATATCTCCGCAGCAACTCGCACGTCCCTCGACCATTTCCTCGTCCCCGAGCATATCCTGGGGCGCACCTTCTCCACCAGGAGTTTCTCTCCACCCTCCACCCCCCTCCCCCTCCTCCCGAGAACTCCGAAGATTCCAGGTTATAACCGTCCGGCGAAAGGAGCGCTATCTCGAAAATTGCATTCCCATGACTGAAGCGTTCCGCCTGGCGTAATGTATCACTCGCGGGAGGAACCAACGGAACTTTCTTGCCTCCGCCTTCGTGGCCGCCCCTGTTTATTCCCGCTTTGTGAACCTCCCCGCCAGGCTGCATCGAATTGCTCCTCGGGCGTCGAAGCGACGGGCTTCTTCCTTCGAGCTTTTTTTCTTAGCCGTTCCTGTATACAGGGATAGTGCGTGCGTAAGGGTATTTTTCTGGCTATCCAATAGGTAGTAAGGGATATTGATGATACTCGCATTGATTCAGCGGTGTTGAGTTATTTTTGGATTTTTTTTGATATACTTGGTTAATGATCTTGTGTAAAATAAATCTTGATATAGTTGGGATTGTAAAAAATATTGTGTGTGTGTGTGTGTGTGTGTGTGTGTGTGTGTGTGTGTGTGTGTGTGTGTGTATGAGTGTGTGCGTGCGCCTGTGTGCGTGTAAAATAAATCTTGATATAGTTGGCCTTGTAAAAAATATTGTCTATGTGTGTATTTTGATAACTATGTAATGGGTAGCGAAGAATATTCTTCCACAAGATATCTATCGCGATACAGAACTCTTCCGCTCGAAACACATTGCTCGTTGAAGACAGTTCAAAAATATTTATCCGGAGAAAGTACTTCCACGCTTATATACTTCGAAAGTGAAACACTCCACTTCAATCCTTATTTCTGACAATTCCTTTCCGTCAATTCTCGCTGCAGCGTAGAATAACTTTGTAACCGAGGTTCGCGGAGAACCTCTCGTCGCAGTGTACCTTGGGTAATAGTTCGTGGACTTTTTCTACGGAGGTAAATGTACTCCGAGAATGAATCGTTTTACTACAATCGTCCTTTCGCGAACAAGCCCAGAATATTGCGCGGCGCTTTGCGGAATTGATTTTCGCTCGAAAATATCCCAAACCTTTATACACCCCGGCACTGTCCGCAGGAACTTTCGGCACATTTTTGATAATACCGTAAATGCACGTGGCGAGCGAATCCATTTAATTGCTTTCCGTATAATAACCCAGAGCTTTGTACAGAGTTATATAGAATCCATTTCTACTCGAAAATTTGGTAAACATTCGCGTGATGAAATTGGTTCAATCGAATTTCCGTACGCCCTTTATAACACGGGGCATTTGCCCGTTGTACAAACCATTTCCCTTTTATTGTCCATCCCGTAAACACCAAGAATTTCATACAACATTCGGCCGAATCAACTTTTCCCACGGAGCCTCCCCGCAAAATCCACGTACCTACACGCACCGATCTCTGCACATTTTCCGTGGCACCCCCATCATTGTACACGCGATGCGACATTCGAAATCGCATCAAAACGTTTCCAAGGATATTAAATCCCAAGATCGACTTTTTCCTACCAACTTCCCCGAGCTGCGCGCGCATCATCGTCCCTGCGAATGGAGAATATACCTTTTGCTTCCTTTTAAAGAAGAAATACTTCAGGTACTTTGCCACTGAGAATTTTCTCCGGTCTCTCGTGCGATGGGGGCTCCCCGCGTATGAAACTTTACTCTCTCTTTCTCGCGCCTCCCCCGTGAGCGCGTCTGGCGATTCTGAAGCTGCAGCGAGATTGTGAATTCAGCGAGGAGCCCCGGGTCTGCGCAAACACCGGCGCCCGGATGACAGGCGAGATGCATAGGTGAAAGCACGCGTAGGCAATACCAGGAGGGAGAGCCAAGGAGACGGCTCGAGAGGAAAGAAAAGAGGTTGTCCTCGAAGGAGCCTGAGATATTTAGCCCTTCCATCGCTAAGACATCCGACGTCGCTCGCACGCTGTGTGCGCGGTGTAATATTTGCCGATCCTTCGAACCTCCCGACGCGTCATATCGACGACCATTCAATTCCTCCGCGTGTCGCCGGAATCTCATGGTTTTTCCCTTCGCTCTCTAAAATCCCCTCAGCTCGAAAGTCTCCCCCGCACACGTGCTTCGAAGGAATTAACGCCTGGAACACTCGATCTGACGTTCATGGGGTGCCCCAGAATTCAGGTGAGATTCGAAAAGGTTTCGGGGAGAAAAGTGTGGGTAATACACCAGCAAAACCGTGGAAGCTGTTTATCTAATATCATATTTTATACACAATCGTATACCGTATACTTTGTGGATTAATAAAGAGTGTACGATTTCCGATTATATGCCAGTGTTTTCTATCAAAATTTCTACGAAAACCAGTGTTTTTTATGAAAAGATTTAAGTTGTAATCTTCAAGACGTGATTTTGTTAAATAGGTGGATTTATCGATTGGATCTTAGTTCCTAAGTGAATTTTTGGAAGTTCTATATGAGAAACAGCCTAATTCGTGAAAAATGCGCCACTTTTAAACCCTCTCAGAAAACCTATTCAAAGTAAATCTGAGACTTGATGCTTCGAAACAAACTACGAAAGAGTTGCCCCCGGCAAGTGGCGAGGTTAAACGACAGATCGAATTTCTTCGTTCGCGCGCGCCTTGTGAAATTCAAGATGGAGGGCGTAAGACGATTCCGTGATATTTCGTCGTAAAGGCACCACCGAAGGCCCCAGAGTCCAGTGTCATTGACATCGGTCTTACGGGCTTTTCCGGCGTAGAGCGGACAATGCGTCTTTCGCACGAGCAGCCGCAATCCCTCGTTATTCTCGCGTTTCCAGCGTCGCAATTCGCGACTTCGCCGAGCCTCGTGTCGGCTTACTAATGAGCAGGGACCCGACATTGGCGAGCTTAGTCTAAGGATTAACCGCTCGAAAGCCCAGAAGCCATCTTGCTGGCCTGCAAACGGCGCGATCTCGAACGTAACCGAACACCCGGTTCTCCTTTTTCCTACAGGGTTCAACGACCCCCTGACAGAGAGAGAGAGAGAGAGAGTGAGAGAGAGGGGGGATAGAGAGGAAGAGAGCTTTGGAAAAAGGATTTATTCCCCTTAAATCTTAATGCTTTAAGTATGGCATTGTCGGTCGTAATAGAAGTTTATACTTTCTTATAATACAGGTTAAATAATATTGTGATATTATTCGATTTTTTTGTCAAAGAGTATAGTTGAATATTTATTTATTTTTTTGCTAAACAGTACAGTTGAATCGTGGATTTGTTTGTTACTTTTTATCTGTCTGCTTTTGAAGTTTGTAGAGTACAGGTGTAGCTGGATTTGTGGTGTCCAGGGCATTAAATTGTGACGCGGAGAGTAATTTGGCGATGGACCTGGGAATAAAACTGAAACAAGGAAGAGAGGCGAATGCTGAGCTTGCAAGATACCGAGCGTAACTCTCCAAATCGTCCCGTCAAACATATCCCCGGTCCTCGATGAGATTTTATCGGCGCTTTTAATATCCCCCGGAAAACCGTCGGTACGTAAAATCGAAAAACGCGCTTTTTAAGCCGCGACGTTAATAAACGTCAAATATTTTCAATCGGCCACGGGGTAAAAAAAAAAAAAAGGGGGAGAGAGAGAGAGCCCGCCTGCACCACGTGGAAAATTAAATGTGCCCATCCTGCATTGCCGATCGCGTTATCATAATCCCCTATCGGGTTTTCATTCCGGCCAGGAACACGATTTCGAGCCGGAATAATTGTCGGTTGGTCCAAATATATGGCCTCGTACATTTACCAGCGGTTTTTTTGACTTCGGCTCGCACAGCAATTTCCTTCTCACCGCCTGTTGCGACAGTGGAGCTTTGTACGTACTTGAAGATGCTGTAAAAATAAAGATAAAGACGAGAGGATCAGGAACTCGTCACAGGAAGGACATATTACTGATCAGGGAACAAGGATGAACGACCTCAAAATGGGTGAACCGAATTTTTTGCGGACAGCCAGGAAGGAAAAATAAACGTGCACATATTTACACTAAATTATATACACTAGAAAAATTTACTGAATATATAGGAAAAATATATTTATACTAAATTATTCAACGAAAGGTGTATTTGTCCCAGCAAAATCGTGGAGGCCATTTACTCGATATGCTGTTCCACACATAACCCTATGTATACTCTATACTTTATGAATCGATAAAAAATGTACGATTTTTAATTAGAACCCCGTATATTCTATTAAAATGACTTCTCCCGCGGTGTATAATATATGATATATAATATAATATAAAATGATATTTTATATCAATTCAAACGCCAGTATTATTACAAACCCATTACTACAGCAAACGATATTCTTCAAACGAATTCATGACTCTTGCAAAGAAATTTAGTTATAAAATAATTCCTTCCTAATCTTGCTCTTATTTAATCACAAGCAATGATTCTAGTGGCCATAGTCAGCATATCCACTTTATGTATAATCCTTTAATCATAATACTCATATAATTTACGATATACCCTTTATTTCCAATCCTCCATCTTATCAATATTACACCATGTCTCTACATAATGACTTCGAGTCTACAGATGAATTCGAGTAATACCCAAAGACATTCGAGCTCCAGACGCACATTGGCCCGGTCACGTGGTCCAGCATTCGCGTTCAAAAGTTATTTATACAGGAATGCGAGAGAGGTAGTTGCACCTGCGGGAGAAAGGCGAAGGTGCCTCCGCCACGTGGACGAGCCTGACTTCCGCGGCGCCACACGCCTCTTGAAATTAGAGTGTCACAACGGGGGAGCGTCCAAACCTCTGGATTCCAGATTCCAGATCGTCGGAGGTACCGAATTAACCCAACCGCGGATTTAGCCCCCAACCAACTCGGACAGCTCGCTTCCGGCTCTCTTGCGGCGAGGAAAATGCTTCGCTGCTCGTTTCCCCTTTAAATCGCTTTAAGCCTCGCCCAGGACCATCTTGCTGCCCATTAACAATGTCGTACTTCGAAGTCGAAGTCATTCTTTCAATCCAGAATCGAACATCTTCTTGACGTACCCGAACTGCGTCTTAGCGCCCTGAGAAGCTTTGCATCGGTTTTTCCAGCAGGACGAGACTTTTCACGTCTCGATCAACGTCCTGGAATATCGATACACTTTAATAAGCTCAGAGGTCGTGCTTGATTTTTCTCATAGCTTGTAATACAAGGGTTTTTTAATCTTGTTATAGTGTTTTCGATTGTCGTGGTTTCTTGACGCGGTAGTATTTTTTTTTTTTCTATGATTATGTAAGTGAAGGCGTGGTCTTGTCGAGCAATGTCGATATTGTAAGACAAGACTGCGTTCTTGCTTGTATTTATTCATTGGTGCGAACAAGAGAAAGGAGTACTATCTTTTTGGTGATGTGTTTATCTAATTATTGGGGGGACGGTAGTTGAATTAGTTTATTGAATTAATTAGTTGGGATTTGTTGGGGAATTCGTTTGGTGGAAATTCGACGACAGTCATGAATGTCGCGATCCTTTATCAGGAACGAGCAATAGGCGTAGGAAGGGATGAAAGGCGGGGCTATACGGTTTCTAGGAGCTATCGGAAAATAACGTTTACGTGGTAGTTTGGAAAATTAATTTCACTCCGCGTCAGGCGGCCCTGATTTATAGCCCCGTTGGCAAAATTGCAAAACGTTATTTTCACCTTTCAGCCAGGCCGTGATTCTTCATTGATCATAATTGCTTCGATATTCTATCATTCCTAAACAATATCGCGGCCCGGAACCTTGGCTTTTGTTTGATTTGAATTACAATAGCGCGCCCAGTTGCGCCGGCTCGAAAGCGCTTCGAGAACTAAAATAAAAGCCCGGGTATTTAGATTTCTGTCCAGGAATAATACAAAGCGCACGCTTGGTTTTAAAATACGTGTCGACCAATCGAGAGGACGGAGCCCGGATACGTACTCGAATGTTTCAAGACCTTCCGCACGAAAGTACATCGTGGAATTATCAGAAAAAAAATTTGGGAGTCGATAAAGTTTCGCTCGAAGAATGTAGAAAAATTCAATTCTCCCTTTCGAAAATGATTAATGCAAGGCGCGCGCTTGGTTTTAAAATACATATCGACGAACCGAGGATGGAGCCTGGCAACGTACTCGAATGTTTCGAGAGCTTCTTCTACGCGAAAGTACGTTACGGAATTATCGAGGAAAAATTTGGGAGTTGATAGAGGTAAAGTTTCATTCGAAGAACGTAGGAAAATTCAATTCCACCTTTCGAAGGGAAGCAAATGAAAACGTCGCTATTCGTAAATACGCGAAGATATGTAAATTCGGGAGATATACTGAAATTGCTATATAAGCCATGATTCCTGGTTCGAATGCAACCTGTTCCTGAGCGGAATACAAATATCTTCTTCTTCAACCTGGAAGTTACACAAGGCAGACGTAGCCTTAATAAATGTACTTTGCGTTGGACGCTTCAAACGTTAACTGTGCTACTGGATGTAAAGACGTATGAAATAAACCCTCGGAGGAATTGCGGCCGTTGAATGGAAGGAAGGGTTGGCTTTTTCGCGGAAATGGGAGCACGCATAATAAAAAGAAGTACGCTAACGAGTCGCGTACGTTTTAGTTGTTAATGGATTGCCAAGTAAAGATAATTTGGTCAATGTCAGATGCGCCACCGTATTTGCTGGTGTATTATTTAAATCCAAGGAATTGCTTTCCGTGCGAATATAAAGAGTGCTCGAAATTAAGTCGCATTGGTCGTCGAAGACGCGCCAAAATTAAGCCACTTATAAAAGTCAATCGCAGACGAGTTTATATTCTGAGAAAAAAAACACATATGGACAACTAAATCGCATGCGAGATAAAAAGCATCGAAGGGGATAGATACGCGTATATCAATTCTCGATCAATTATCGCTAAATCTAATTGATCAAACCTCTTTTCTCCGGCGAATCCGCGCTTATGGAATAAAAGCGTTACGAAGCAGAGCGTGCCAATGCGCGGAATACTCGCAAACAAAACAAAGACCAGCCTTCCAACCGTGATTCAATTCAGGATATATGAAATAAATCCTCAGGGAAATCACGGCCCTCGAAAGTGAGGATGGCTCGCATTTTTGTCCATAATAACGCGAGACAATATTCGCTCTAACACCGCACTCGCGTTTTACTTCCTCGAAACTATCCATCGATATGTTTCTCGTACGACAAACTATGGCTATATCCATAACCACTCGAGCCCCATTCACTTAACACTCTTACGATAAATGGCCAATGAGAAATCATTCAATACCACGATCCCCTCTTCGAGTCCTATAAATACGTTTCACCTTATAAACCATACCCACTCTATTCCAGAAAGATGGCTTAAAAGCCAAGCGAGGATTCTCCTAATATCACTATCCTCCCCAAGGCTATAAATACGCTTTACCTTGCAAATCAATCGATACACTTCTGGCAGAACAAACCCTCGCTAAATCCATACCCACTCGAGCCCACGCTCAGAAGAATGACTCAGAAGCTCACTTTCAGAAAGATACGTTAACACTATTCCTACCACGACCGGTCAGTGATTTCTTTGAAAAATCCTAAAACTTTGAGGCGCGTTCACTTCTGAGACTTTTCACGTTTCTCTCGCAGCATACGAATCGATAAATTAACCTATCGACACTTTTCCTTCGTCCTCTTTCTCTTTAAGGATATATTAAGTGCATTTAAATCTGTCTCAAAAATGGCTGGTAGGAATAGTGTTAAAAAACGAACTCCTATATCATCACGATCCTCTTCAACCCTATAAATACCCTTCTCTCTATAAATCGAGCAATAAGTTCCCAATGCAAGAAACCATGCCAGGCCAGGTCCATAGTCCTTCATTCTGCTCCATCGAGGCGCGATGCGGCACGCGTACGCGTACTTGAGCGGCCAAGCAATAGAACGCCATAAGCTTGGGATAAAAACGAAGAGTCCTGCCGTGGCGAGGGTCGATCCAAGGATGCGCGAACCCTTGGGGGAAATCGGGGCCCTCGAAAGCGAGGAGGACTCGCGCTTCCGCGAGGCGCGGGGCGCGCACAATGGCTAGCAGCACGCTAACGGGTTACGTATACCGAAAGTGACGAATAAGTGGAGTCAGGGCTGAGTCCTTTCACGGCTCCGACGCCCCTCGCTTTTGCGCCCCGCCGTGCGGTTTACTCGGAGGCTTATGCGAGCGGAAACTGCAGAGACGCCGGAGACGGAGGCGGAGGAAAGAACTCATTACACCCGGGGCTTTTGTGCCTTGGCTCCATTGTCGCCGAGTTGTTTCGGCCTAAACAGTTTCATCCTATATCCACCAGGCGCGCCCCTGGCTGACTTCGCGCGGATTCTGATGGAAATTCGTCGAAACTGGTATAGCGTCAAGGATGAAATTCGCGTTGCTTTGCGTTAATTATCGTTGTGGTAAGAGGAGAGCTTGGTTGTGGTTCGATGGATCTGTTTTTGATCCTCTGCGATCGGTGGATTTTAAAAAAGAAGCTGGCTCTGCTGTTTAGGAGGTTGAATGGTTGATTGATCAGGAGTAATGGACGAAGAGTGTATAAGATGTTTGTATGGAGTATTATAATGATATCCGTGAGGTACTTCTTATCTTTATTTACGAGTGGAGGGACTTGTGTAGTATACAGCTTCTTTAAATCCGGCTGATGTTAAGAGTATTATATCACGCGATTCAAGTATTTTTATATGTGTTAATTCTGAATTACCTGCAGGAGTATTCGATGATTAGTATCTACGTTTGCAAGTGAAAGAAATGTTTGTGTAGGTTCGAAATTAGGAATGAGACGAAATCGATTTGTACTCCCCTTCTTCGAAGTGCGACGACATGGAGTCCGATGGAAGAATGGTACTTATCAATCGACTGGATATTATGCCCTGGTATAATTCTCGACCTGCAAAATCCACGCTCGTCAATTTTAATCGCGACAACTCCGTCGAACGACGCGATAAGGAGGTCCTTCTGCCAACCGCTAGCGTGCGTTTTTCAGCCTTAGGGAAAAGAAAGGCGAGCATCGATTTCTGCGGTTGCCACGCCACGTACAAATCGGCCGCGACGGGTTTTTTCCCGAATTCGGCGCACCTTGGCACGATTCGCGCCCGATCAATTCACGAAGGCACTATCTACGTGCTGAAAGGCGACGGTCTGGGCTGAATCGGGCTTAATCGGTAAAAAGGTTAAGCCACCGACCGCGACATTTTCCACGAATCATCCACGCCTGACCTACTCCAATGCGCCACGGTCGATCTCCCCCCTTTCGTGCTCTCATAATTGGCCGCTTTATGAATATTTTCTATTTCTCCTTACGAATATTCCTCTATCTCTCTTATTCTATTTCTCCTCACGAATACTCCCACGATCCTTGGACAAAGTGTTGGCCAGATATCTGCTATATCAGCGCTTCAAATCCGATGATCAAGCGTAGGATTCGTGTGACGTCACGAGTATTGGGTGTGAAAGGAGGAATTAATTTAATTTTTAATCAATAGCGGAAGATTCACTCGAGGTTTTCTCGATCATTCGAGGATTCGCGCACATTAACGCTATTGGACGATTTGCAGACTCTTTATCTTTCTCTCTCTCTCTCTCTCTCTCTCTTTCTCATTCGTTCTCCCAGAGTGCCGAATCCGTGAAGAAATCGGCACAGTGCAGCCTCGGTGTTTACGCGTCGCAATAAATCATTCGTCGGTGCATTTGTGGAAAAATCCCCAAAAAATGATATTATACGACTCACGGCGACATTATGGCGCATGGAAGTATGGCCCTCGGTGAAATTCAAATTAAATCCCGACAGCTTCCAGCCGCTCGTTATTGCTCATAACCGGATATATCTACTTCGAAATAATATTCCTATTTCCAGCTGATTGTGCGCATAGGGAATTATACTGCTGTGGAATCTAGAATACACTGATTTTTATATATGACATGTATTATCTCCAAGGATAAAAGGTTTACGAAGATTATTTACATGGATATTAAGTCATCCTCATACGTGGTCGTTCATTTCACTCTTATTATTCCTAAACGAACACGCTTTACATTTATTTTCTTGGCCCTTCACGATAATAAGTCACACGTTACACTCCTCCAGAATCCCTAATCCAATTCCTGAAACTTTCGAATAGCGCGAATTTTTATCTCTCTCCATATACTTGTCTTATATATCTACGAACGAGTCGGAGCGTCTATATACGTCTCTGGCGGGCAAGGCGCCATTTCGACGAGGCCTCCACGCTGAAATCCGTGTGCCGGACGTGACGCGTGCGTCGTCACGGGTTATCGTGAGCTACGGGAGGGAGGTTAACTAAGTTATTGCAGGCGCATGATTTGAACGGAAGGGCAAAATCCGGGAATTATTGGGGCCATCGCCTCGCGGCCGGCAGTCGCGAATTATGGCCATTTACGAGGAAGTTGCACTCCAGCACAACCGAACTCGGCCCCAAGTGGTGTAACAGAAGACATAATAAGGGGATAATCTGCCAAGACGGATTATGTTAAACGGAGGGAAGGAGCCTGTTTACTGAGCGAGCTCTCCGATCCAAGGTAGTTTCAAATAATACCTCGTGGAAGAGCCACAAGTCGAGAATCGAAGCGTTTGACGAGAAGAACCCGAGGAAAGCCCCGAGGAAAATCCCGATTTAGCGCTGAACATCGTCGTTGAATGCATAAATTCTTAAAACTCCTACGAAATACAAAACTTGGCGGTGCTTCGAAACATCCGCGAAGTCCGATTCCGAGAGTCCTCGACGGGTCAAGCGATTCGAGGAAATTACTAAAGCCAAGAGGTCGCCACGTAAATGCTGCACCTCTTACAGGTATAATAGGTAATACGCATCGAAATTGAGACCGAAATGAAAAACCTGTAATTCGTTAACTGATGAAATCGTGAAACCATTCGCCCGTACTTCGGATCGGGCGAATAGTTTTACGATTTCATCGGTTAACCGATTACAGGTTTCTCAAATTGAATTCACCCTTTCGCAAGTCAAGTACTGTTATATTTGAACGACATCGTTTAATATTAATTGCATGGTATTAATTACATACTAAGATGTAATATTAATTGCACAGTAAGAAATAAAAAATTCTAACGTAATTCACACAATTACACAACTGCATACTGAGACGAAGGTTGCGAAAGACTGAACTTAATTCTAAGAGCCCGTAATCGCGAATGGAGTTCGCGGACGTTATCCTCGAGCGGAGGGAAAATTTTCAAATCCGACAACGGAGGGACGTTATCGAATAGGTTGTTGCTGCTTACCGCGATAATTTCGGTGGACTATGGACAAACAAGCTGTGTAACGACAAGGACGGTAAACGGATGATATCGACAAACCGGATTACAGTAAGCCAAACGCTGACGCTCGTTTGCGGGAAATGGCAAGCGCAGCTTTATACCGGGACAAATGGCGAGTGGCCTCGCAAAAAGTATTACGTCTCGTCCGCGAGGCTTTTTTCGGGCAAACACGCTGGCGAATGAATAAACGTAACAAAATACGAAGGGACGCCGCGTCGCTTCGGAGTTTCGAGGTTTCACGGCTGGTTAAGGTTTCGATTTCCTCGGAGAGAAACGCTCGGTTGACGTATGTCGGATATAAACGACACCTCGAGTGCCGATGGCTGAGATGGCGAAACACTACAAATAGTCATCGTGCGATTTTAACGACACTTCATCCTCCTTCGTGATCTTTCCTTCGAACGCGTTTGGGATATAATACGACCGGTTCAATTGCCAAATCGATTACCTCCATAAAACAGAAAGTGGGGGAACGTAATGATATAATATACATTCTTTTTCAAAATTTCCTTTAAAATAAATATTGCAATACACATTGTATAATGTGTGAATACAGATTTGGCTTTCATATACAGACGTATAGAACGAATGACATAAAATAGTCTTGGTGCGATCGGTATGAATATAACAACTTTTGGATGATCAAGGGAGTTAATCGATTTGACAAACGAAATAAAAATAATAATATAAAAATCAGAATGCCTTCTAAAATAAATCGCGTATTATTCGACGAGCTAAAAAAATGTTGTCGGTTACTAGTGTTACGCGGTATTATTTAGAAAATGTATTATAAATAAAGAGCTTTGACGCTTCGATATAAAATACTTCCCAAAGTGGAGTTAAATCGATTTCTCCCACGAACGGCTCATATTTTTCTTGTCGACTTCGCCCTCCCAATTCAGCGGTTTAGGCGGATATATTCTGAGAAACGTCGCGTGCCTTGGTTTTTTCCGTCACGCATCATCGGATGAATTATTCCTCGATTCCTCACCCTTTCAGATCCTCCTGGGCAGATAGCGCGTATTAAACTTCCAGGCGTGCTAATTAATTGGACCTCGCTGCCGGCGTCGCGCTTATTATTTTTCGTTTATATTCATCATTCGTTTCCACGAATACGCGTCCGGTCCTCCTGCGTGACGTATACTTCCAGCGCGACCGAAGAACAGCCGGCGAATTAGCAAAGGAAATATCACTGGCCCCCGCGTTATACCAGGAATTTTATTTCCCCCAGTCAGGAAGCAGCGCGAACTTCAAAGGGGAAATAACCAAGCAAAGCGTGGCTCGAAGTCCAATTCTTAACCACGATAAAATCTCCGCCTCTGTCGCGTCAACGCACGTAAATCAAGCGGCTAACGCGTAACGCACACCTTGCGTACTTTACATCGCAGAGTGTGGCGTGTATTGAGTATCAAAGACGAACGAATACGTGGAGCAAGAAAATCCAGCTGTTCTACGAATTCACACTGATTTCGGTGCAAAGTGTCTTTGAATAACCGATAAGTATGATGCGAGTGTTGTCCGCTCTCTAATCTGCCATCCTCGTAAAATCATTCTCCGTGTCTTGCGCAAGGTACAGAACACAGTGGAATAATAGAATCGTATTATTTATTCCGGGCTTCGTTCAATCTCCAAAGGGTGGATCGCCAGACGTCAGGATGACAGCGATGAGCAGCGCTCGAAAAATTTCGGGACGCCGGTCATTTTTCTCCCCCTCGTCGGACATTTTAATTGCGTCTGCCGTGCGTTTTTGCGATTTCGAAGCAGAGAGATAGAGTGGAAACAACGAGACAGAGAGAGAGAGAGAGAGAGAGAGAGAGAATGAGAGAACAGAAGGGAAAAAAAAGAAACCCTCTTCCAGTACAGCAATACTCTTATCTCCCTCGAAGGGCGTAAAGCACGAAACAAAAAAAACGAAGAAGAAAGAAATAAAGAAAGAAAGAAATAATGTCTGGCGTGGATGGAAGCGGCCGAAAATCTCTCAATTGTGCGAAGGAGTCTAATCGGCCAGGATTTCCAGTGGCGAGGGTCGGGCATATATCAGGCCGGCCTCGCCCCCTCGCGAACCGCTCGACGAGAATGCCCCCTTTTACGTCGCTCATTTGGCCCCGACCGACGAATGGTCGTAGAGTTTATATTTCATGTGCCTCCGAACGTCCATTCACCATCGAGCCCCGACTGCCGACCGCTGGAAATGGTTGGCGAAAAAAAGCAGGAGAGGAAAAAAAATAGGCGAGTTAGGCTGGAAATATTGGATGAAGCGCCGACTGTTCTCCTTATTTCTTCGATGGAAACTTCGGCCGCCCGAGGTTGGCGACTTGCGATTTTTGGCCGCCTATTATACGATGGGAGCTGCGTTGAACGACGAATTGGGGATGTCGATCGAATCGTTGGAGGAGGAAGGGTTCCGTGGAAATACTTCTAGAACCTAAGAGATCCTAGGGAGTATCGTTCCAACTTTGGCGATCGAAGGAATTTTGGCGACAAACTTATGTGTGTCGTAACTCGTGTTTAAGTTATACTTGGATGTACACGTTATGTAGTCATTGGGATTTTTTAAGTATATTTTGCGAGAGCTAGGAGATATAATAATAATAATAATAATAATAATAATAACGTAAGATAGTGGCAAGAGGAGCGATGAGAGAAATTTAAGAATAACGCGATCGCCTCCAAGACCGCGTTATTCTTCAAATAGATTATTTCAATCTCGACTCTTACGCTTTCTCTCGTAATCAGAAATTTAAAAAACCATCGAGAGGGTATTCGATTCGCGTGCACGATAATCGCGAGTGATCGAAGGAGGAGAATCGAGCTTCGAGGAGGATTAAAGGCAAAGGGTTTAACGACCCTTGAGGCTTCCCCGAGCGTGGACGAGGCCCTCGTCAGAGTCGCGGACATCGAAAACAAAGGGGAACCGTGGCTGGGCATTCGTTTCGCCGTGGAGGAGACCATCTCTGGCGCCGCGCGCAAAATAATCAAGGGATTTCAGAAATTAGCCCGCTCGTAAAACAGGATTTATCCCTTTTAAACGGATTCGCCGCAGCCCGCGCAAGACCGGCGGGCGTGTAATTCGAAAAGGAACATTTCGTAGTTGATTAAAGTCCCGCCGTTATTCGGCCCCGCGGCCGTGTAAATAAATTTGGCTTTTAAGCCGGCGGAGAAAGGCGCGCCCTCGCAAGCCGATTTTCTTCCGCGCGCATAACGTCGATCATCGTTAATCCCCCCGTAATCCGACTTTCGCGCTCCCTTTGACGCGTTATTCATTCGCCGCTTTCCGCGCACGGTACGCTATCAAAGAAAGCTAACGCAGCTTTGTGCCCAATTATTAGCCTGGCGACTAATTAATTGCGGATTCCGATGATAAACCTTTGTCCGCCCAAACTCTCACTCTGACTCTGACACTGACTCTGTACTCTGAACTTGACTTTGTGCTCTGACTTTGTCTCTGACTTCGCACTCTGACTCTGACTCTGACTTTGTACTCTGACTCTGACACTCTACTCCATATCTCTGACTCTATACTTTATACTCTGCTGTCTGTGACTCAGAGTAACTCTTCGTGACACTCTGTTCTCTTCCCTACGACCCTCCGTTCTCTTTCTTTTATCGCACGCACTTATACTCTTTAAAATATTCATTCAGCCTCACGCAGGACTGTTTTTACATTCCCACACATAAGCATCCACTCAGAGGCATTCGAAACAATTTAATCGACCGACGAAACTCGATATCTCGATTCCTCTAATCCGCAATTACTCAGTCACCGTACTGCTATAAATATATAAACAAAAAGAACACGCTCTCGAAAGCGACGATTCGTCCATCGCGAAGGAGGGTTCCAGGAAAAGTATGTAGATGTACCTCGTTCCGGCGGCCGTAAAAAGTGACGTCACTCTCGTCTCGCGTATATTTATTCGCTTTTCGCGACGTTCTTGCCTTTCGTGGACGAGAGTGAATGTCGAGAGCGCGCCGGCACGAAGTTGAGAAAGTTGCGACAGCCCAGTAGTCGAGGTTTAAGTCGGCGGGGAGACGATACAGTTTTCAAACTCGCATAATGCTCCTTTATGCGTGCCAACTCGGGGAACTATTGTGCCGAACTTTTCAGCTGGCCGCCAGTTTCTTTCTCCGGCCGGTAAATTAAGTACGTAACGGAGATCCCACGTCCCACGAGTTTCGATCTCACGTCCGTTTGGCCATCGATAAATCCAAGGCTCCTCGAAATGAATAGCATCGGCCCCTTGAGGAGCGCGGATCGAGATTCGCGAAAAGAAAGCCCAATCCGATCCACGCTCTATTAATATCCCTTTGTTACGACAAATAATGCTCCTCCTCCTGCGTATAAATACTCGATAAGGTACTCCAGAAAGTTGCGTGACAAGGTCGTGTAGGGTATCGAGCACGAAGCACGGCCAGGACATTAATCCTTCATCGCGTCTCGAACGCACTTTGTAACCCTCTCACAATGGATACACGGTATTGCCAACGATACGTTGGATGCTTCAAGGCGAAGAGTAATTACGAACCACGCGAATTCCGGTGTTCAAAAATTCATGTAAGTGCGCCTTATCGTATTTCACACCATATATATCATCCCCCAACTTCTATCCTGCCGCTGGTAAATTCAGTACACGCTCCTGTATAACATTAACCATGAAATAAACTATATCCTATCCGCGGATGGGAGGTAAATTGGGTCGGCATTTCGTCGGGTAAAATTTCGTCGAGGGGTGAAACCACTCTGTCTCCCTCTCTCTCTCTCTCTCTCTCTTCGTCCATCGCACTCCGTTTATTCCTCTCCTCCTCTCTGCAAATTCTCGCAGGTATTTGGAATCGAAAAAGGGATTTTCGAGCCTTCCCGATCGCGGTACACGTCGCTTTGGCCGCGCGTTTTGCGCCACTTCGCCCGGTTCCGCCCTCATCCCGAATTCATTCGCGCTGCCGGAGTATTTCGAAATCGAAAGAGCGGCCAAAATTGGCGACGGCCCGGCGGAACATAACGAGAGCAAAGCGGAATGTGATTAGAGATACACAAACATCCAGCATGCCCGGCCTGCTCCCCTGGATGGAGGGCCGCCATCGAAATATCCCCGGAATATTTTCGGCCTCGACGTTTACCACGAAATGCCGGCGGAGAAAAGTGCAGGCCACCCGTGGAAAATCTCTGGAATAGCTCGAATGCTTCCAAGCGCGGCGATAACACGCGAACGACTCGAAACCTTCGAGTTTTGCCGCCCCCACCCCTCTACTGGGCAAAGGGTGGAGTGCCAATTTTCTGGACGCACTTTGATTCGGTACTCGCGAATGTCCGTGGAGTTTGGATGCGAATTTTTTAGCCGATGGAGGGTTGAAGGACTTTGGAGCGATGGCGAGAGACGAGAAGGATTTTGAGTGATTCATAGGGACTCCTAACCTTACTGCTCGTGACTCTATCATATTTTCGCGATCGACAAATTGTTTTCATTTCTAATACCGAGTATTGGAGATAATAATGCAATTTTGCAGCTGGTTGTTGTGAACTCGTATCGCTATAGCAAGGATAAAAATAAGATTGAGGACACGAAAATGCGTATTAGGCACTGTTACATATATATAGCACCGAATGTCGAAAATAAAAATTGCTGAAGGTGAATTCGCGTCAGCGACAGTCAGGCATAGTGTTAAAAATGGCGCGAATTCGCGTCAGCGGCAGCCAGGAGTAGGATGCGAAAATCGAAAGTCGCGTTAATTAAGCTAGCCCTCGTATAATAATAATTGGCGGGGCGATTTACAACGTCATCCTTATTCATCTTCATATTACTTTATTTTACATGCGCATGAATCATTTATCGGTGGACCATTAAGAAAGTTTCCGAGTTACGAGGGTTCGGCTAGACCGGTTAAATCGGCGATTAAAGAGCGACAATTAAATCTTTAACGATAAGGGGGCGCAAAAAAGGGGGATAGGACGATAGGATCGCGAGTTAATTTATCTGCGAAAATCAAAAGCCGCCGCGGAGGAAAACGATTCGGGGACTTAGCAGATATTGGAAGGAAGATAAAATGGCCGGGGGGGGGGGGGAGCAATTAAAGGCGATATCTCTCGCAGGCCTTGGCGCTTGTTTCATTTTCTTCCCCCCCTGGAAGATCGCTAATGGAGCGGCGCATAAGCTCGATGACCGGTTGTGTACCGGCGAAATCGAGGATTCGACGATTGCACAATGGAGAAAACGAGAAGAACCGAAAATCCGCTTCCCAGTTTTCCCTTTGCCTCCTCCAAATTTGTTTTCTCTCCGCGCCGCTGCAGCCGTTTACGCTTCGACAAGCGCGCGCAATCGCGACAAAGGAATTTAATGCGCCATTTATCCATTCGCTTCCGTTCGACACGTACGGGCGATTAAATGACCGCGATTAAGGGCTGTATTTAATCGGGCGTTTTCCCTTTTTTTTCAGGTCTCGAGGAGTACGGGGACGCTGTCGTACTTCGTCAATCTAAATATAGTGATCCCAGAGGCGTTTATATTAGGGAGCGACGAGCATCACGTCGACGTAGGGTCTATCATAAATCTCGTATGCATAATAGAAAAGGTAAGATGGACTGCATGAGTAGGCGCACGTTTATTGTGAAGGGACTTTCTCGGGTGTGCCTTAACTTTAAACCACTTAACGAGGTCCTGACGGTTTTTACGTATTTACGTCGAGCCCCTTTGCGGGACGGGCCTTGGCCGCTCGTCGATTTTCACGCAAAAGGAATTTTGTACAGGCCAAACTCCGACTCCATTAAGAGGGACTTTGTCCTCCGACATTCTGTATATCCGCATCATTTCGAGAATAATATTTGTATTGAATTAATTCTCCCTTGAATTAAATGGATAGATGTTGATTAATGAAATACAAATTTTCTTCCGTTACTTTTGAGTACGTGTGATGTTTTTTTTTAATGCTTTTCTTTTTTCTTTAACAGTACTCGATTATCGCGAGCGCTTCGCTTTAAGGTGGAAATTTGAAATTGATACTTCGTCGATCGCGGTGGTAATGGCACAGACGAGGATGCAAATGCCTTTTTGCGCAAGCTGGAGGAGATAAAAATAGGTCCCGATTTTATTTCTCATAATCCCGTATCAAATTGGCGCCGAAGGCAAAACAGCTGGACGAAACGATTGGAAATATTGAAACGTTACAAGCTGCCGCTGCCCCAGCAGCGCTAACCCAATGTACACAATCAATAATTACATTTGCCAAACCGGAGTACCAAATCTGAATAATCCATCGCCATCATTTATGAAAAGTACAATCATCGACTATCGCGAGGCTCGTATGAAAAACAACTTTCCACCAGAAACACGCGAAACAAACAACTTAAAATTGTCCCGATTCAACCTTCCCCCATCGTTCATTAAACCCCAGTATATTTCATGAAAGCCCAAGAAGTCGCGTTAGAATCCACGATAAAACCATATAAACCCCCAAACGATCTTCAGCGCCGGTGCAAAATCCAGTCTTTCCTGACGAAGAATCACGAGCTAAAGCGGTCGAGAAAATACCATGAGCGCGAAAGGAAAAGCCAGATCTCGTCGCGGCTGTCCAATTGGCAAGGTCCAGACGGCCAAGAATTAATTGGGTTTCCCCATGGAAAGTCTCAAAGGGCCGCTTTGCGCGTGGACACTGGCATTGTAAGAAGTACCTGGTAACCAAAGCAACGTGGAGCCGCGCGAATCTAAAATGCTCGACTGGCTTGTCGGCTGGCTTTATTCCGGCGGAGCCCTTTGCAGGTACGCCGACCGACGTATGTAACGACTGGCTGAGCGCATATGCGCCCGGACGAGGCCTCCTCCCTCGTCGCATTGTTGGCCGTCATCGCCTAAGTTCGGTTGCCTGCACAAAAGCAACGTACGTAGTTTGCGCCTGCGCACTCGTTCGAAAGTCCAGAAACACCGACCGTGCGGTTTTTGGCCAACTCCCGAACTCCTATTGCTTACGCGATAGTTTCCCTCGAAGGATCCGGGTTTTAACGCATCGATGCAACCGGCATCAAAGCATTTCGGATTCTCAGGAAATCGCGGACTTACGGATTTTAATTGCCCATTGGATCGTCTGGAACTTTTCAGCGACACTTTCGTGTCTCTGTGTCGGTTTCAAGAGCGACGTCGTGGATTTTTTAAGGAGACACTTGTACTTCATCGAAGCGATCGTGGTATTTAAGTCCAGGGTTGAAGTATCGATGCTTTTGTGTTTACGCTCAGTTCTATAGCACGTTTATTAAATATGATGGAACCGCGTTTAATAATGTTATCCCGATATTCGATTCTTTGCGGGAACACCGCGAGTGGCGAAGAGAGGAGATGGTTTTTTGTAGCTCTTTGCAGAACCGTGTTTTTAAACTCTTCTCCGTGGTGATTTTTTCAAAAAATACACCAAAAATGTATTCCCCGCGGTATCGATTTACATTTTATTCCCTTACTTTCTGTTACTTGATTCTCGGTTTACTCGCTCCTTTTGGCTTCGGAGCGTCCCCGAAGGTAAACGCTAAGCCGGCGGTGAAATAATTATGAAAATTCCTTGACATCTCCATTTCTGCATAATTCCGCGCGAAAGAAGGGACAAAGATAAAAGTTTCTCCTCCGGGAAGGAGGGAAACCGTCGGACTCGGGGGACCATTTTATTTCGAATAACCCAATTAACGTATCAGATAACGCTCCGCCCGCCGGATCCTGCGTCTCGCGTTTTAACGCCGATTATCGAGAAATAATCGCTACACCCAACGACGCCGCTGTTTTATTAGGGACGGTCTGCATAATTAATCGAACGTAATTTTTCACTCCCGCCAATTTTATTCCCGACTAATGGCTCGCGCTTTTATTTTCCATCCGACGGTACGAACAAAGCGTCACGTGTGCCTTCGCTCAAAAAGGCACGAGCCTCCGTCCATCGATCAAGCGGCAAATGCATTACCCCCTGATTAATATGAAACAAGTAATATACGCGCCTCATAGCGCATTACGTTTATGAATTAGCCCACGGACATTTTTCCCTAAAAGCCTAAGCCCTTCGGTTCTCCCCCGATAAAAGTTGCTATTCAACTAAATTCGTTAAGTTACTCTACAAGGTTATCCAGATACTCCTGAAGAACGACAATTCCAAACCAAAGTCCTCAGTACGATCGCTCAAAAGAAGAAAGTTTCAATTCAATTTAAGGCCAGCGCGGAAAAAATGATTTGTATGGAAATTTCGCGCGTACAAGTTGCACGAGGATTCGTCACCATTCATCGATCGCGTATACGAAGGCTGCATCCCAGAAATTCTTCATTCTTACGCAAGTAATTAGAGTTGATTTTCAAATATCCGCGCGACACCACTTTTTTTTCCCTAAATAGGTCCACTCGCGATTAATTCCAGGTTTAGCCTGTTCGATCATCGTCCGCGTCCATGCGAGGGCACAAAAGAACCGTGAATTTCGATGACGCTGATTCCGCTTGCAATTGACGAGCAGGCGCCGGTACGTGCCGTTAATTAAACAGATAAATTAAAAGTGTCGCGGTGGCTCGTAACTAAAATTGATCGCGCCGCCCTGGGAATCTACGTTCGGCTGGATATAAACGCGCACTTTTGCGCCGATCCGCGGGCCAAATTCGCGGGGAAAAAGCACGAAATATCCCCGGCCCGGGCACGAGCCGGGAGTGTATTAAAACGGCATTGCGGCTCAACGCCAAACGCGGCCGCGCCACTTTTGCCCGCGAATACCGGCTAAAATCGCGCTGCCAAGACAAGGAGCCCGCTAAAGCCATAATGTGGAGGCAAGGAAGTCGCTGAAGCACTGGTGCAGAGGCGAGCTACTCGCCAAGGCCTTGATATTAAGGCCGTGTCCACGATTTAGACCACGTCCGCGCTGCAAGCTGGAAATCCAAATTAAGCTATGGGTGAATTTGCGAATTTTGCTTCTATGCACCGAAGTGGAGGCAAACTGCTGGACTGAAATCCTAATATCGAGGGAAGGAGTCTAAATTAAAGTCAATGCGTAATCGCGGATTTAAATGGCGATATCAAGGTGAGGGACTTGCTAAAATCCGGATATCAAGGCCACGTTTCCCAGCTAAACGCCGTCCGGAGAACTGAATTCGCGTTGAAGTGTTAAAGTTCGTTCCGGATTTAAAATCAGCACTTTTGCTCCAACATCGATCGGCAGCCGACGAGGATTAGACCGGGGAAGTTCGAGAGAAGCGTGAGAAAGAAAAATACAGGATTCCCGCCGTCCGCTCGCGTTGTCGCGTAAGCACAAGGAAATTTGAATCGAATTCTCACGACGCGTGCAATTTCTTCCTCGAATATTCGCGGTTCGAGGAGAGCTTGAATCACGGCTGTAATTGTGCTCGTACGCTTTTCCATCCTTCGTTTCATCGTTTAAGATTAAAAGAGGAGGGAATTGGCGAGGAGTTATAAAAATGTCAAACGCCGTCGAGTGCTTCGATCTTTCGAGTGGAAATATATGGCGTGTCGATATGACGCACTTTGTATCGTTGCGAAAATTGTGGGCGCATCGAGTTTCGTTGAAATTTTACGGGCACGTTTTTAAAGGAACAACGGGGTTTTATTACGGCGCACTTTCGGTCTAGTTCAGGGCTTAGCAGCTGTGACGAACTCGTTTGTATTCCACGAGTATCTTCAGCAGAGCATTAATTCCGCGCTCATGAGGCGTCCAGTTCTTTTTTTTCTGACTCCGAGCACAACAATTTGTTACGGCTCCTTTTTCCAAATGCTCCCAACGATGGACCGCGAATACTATATACGCACTGAGAATACGAAAGATCGCGATGAGATCATCGAGTATTTCGTGGATTTGCAAATTGCTTTTCCCTTTTTTTTATAACGTTCACTGGTAAACAGTTATATTTGCACAGTTGCAACAAATATACGAATATATCATCCGTAAAAATAACTCCAATAAAGGACGATCCAATCGTGCGATCAACACTCCTTGTTTAACAAACTGGGCTTTTTGTATTCTGATTAAATCATACGGGCTACAAAATTTCAAGCACTGCGAATGGACGTTAAAGCGACGCGGGAATGATCGTGACAAAAAAAAATGCCCATTGTAAAGTAAAATGTATCGTTGTCGCTCGCCAGTTCGCTGTTAAACTCTCGTGCGTTTCGTACTATGCCGAGGCGCCCGTCGAGAATCGACGTTGACATAAGACGAGACATAAACAAACTCCGTAGGGTAGGACAAACAGCGTTAATCAGGTGTAATTGTTTGCAAAAGCAAGGAGAGGGCAAATGCAAAACACACGGCTAATTATACTAATTTATTTCACGAGCAATTAACTTTGAATACCGACATTTGCTTTAGACCCGCCGAGAGTTTCTTTCCAAACGAGAACTTGTCGCTTCAAATTTTTCCAAACCCGCGCGTTAATATTCTCCACTCTCACGTGCAAAACAGCATCGCCTCCGATAATAATAAGCAATTCAAATGCAAAACATAAATTAAATCGCAAACCAGCAGAATCTGCTTCAGACCATTGCGCGATAAATAATCAAAACAACACTATTGCATTTATACAGCGTATTACACGATTTACCAGAAGTAACGTATAAACCATATCAACAAACCATTCTAACCGCCATGATTCGCACCGCAGTATTTATCAACTTCAGCAATGATCCCTATAAAATTCTCGATCGTTTATTTTTATCTCCATAATTTATATACAAATAAATTACAGATCACAACACGTAGATCGATTTACAACTATATTCTGCAGATAGACAGAAAACGTGGCGTGTAGGTTTGGCGTTAACGCGGCGATGAAAACCGCAAAACGTTAGCGAGAGGAGAAGCGCGGAATCGACGTTACGAGGATGCGACGGCGCAGTAATACGGGGATCCCTCGTTTTTCGAGGGGCACGGGATCGACGATAAGGTTTCGGGATTACGAGAGCATGGAGATGTAAATAGTCATATCCCGGCCTGGGGAATATCGGTTCGGTCGCTTTGTGCCAAGAATCCTGCGACTGGAGAGAGAAGGAGTGATGCATGGGTTGGTAGGAGGGTGGATAATGGAGGAGGGAGAAAGGTAGATGGATAGATGAAAAGGTAGATAAAACAGAAGAGAAAGATGAGAAAGAATGAGAAGATGGATGAAGTGGGAGGGAGAGCGAGATGGATAGATATATAAAGAGATGTGTAAAGAAGGAAAGAGGAAGAGAGAGAGAGAGAGAGAGAGAGAGAGAGAGAGCCAGTTGTCATACGGAGCCGCGATACCGCGTCGTTCCGCTCCTCCTCCTCTCAGCCGGGACAACTTTCTTATGAACTTTCGTATTCCACCTCTGACTCTGGCACCGCTTTTTAAGGACATAAGTTTCCACGTCTGTTACGACGGACATTTCCATGGATTCGGTGTCTCGCTGCTCGTGCAAAAACATCGCTTCGCATAGCGTGATCCCTCGCTGCGAGTGGGATTCCGCTTTTTGGTGTTGCGTGATTTCGTAAGGGAAACGACGAATCGCCCTTTGGGATGCTAATTGATTTCTTGATTGGATTAGCTGGAAAATTCCTGGGTATTATAAAATCAATATGCACGTTTGTTTATTTGTATAATATAATGATGAATTAATTTTTGATTTATTTAATATGATAAATAACAATCGAAAAGGAATTTCATTATTATGGATAACGTGGATTGGATAATTATATTCGCGTTGACCTCGATTGAATCGAGGATCTTTATTTTCAGAAGTATTTTTTCTCACGTTTTCATTGCCCACGTGTTACTTAATTCACTCGACGAATCGAGAGGTGGTTTGGTTAACGGATCGAGCGGACGATGAAACGGAAAGCTCGGGGTTTGTAAAATGGCAAAGAGCGGCGTATTAGCAACGGTCGATTGTACGCAATGCGAAGTTTTGCACGAGCGGAGCGGACGTTGGGAGAGAATTCCCGTGGACCATATGGACGTAGATCCACGACGTATAACTGTCTTCTTACACAAAGTGAATTCTCCGGGCATATGAAAAGGGGAGTTGCATTCATGACGAAGTGTACATTGAAAGTGCTGGAAGGGGAACTGTCCAAAAAGGTGGATTTTAATGGCTGGCAAGACCGGCATTAGCGGCGGAGTAATAGTCTTCTACTTTTCCGACTAATACGACACCTCGAAAAAAAAAAACAAACTCGAGCCATGCTCCATCAAATCATCCATTAACTTAATACACCTAAAACATCCGTTCGTATAAAAAAAATCCTATTCTTCTATCCAAAGAACATCGAATTCCTTAAAACCCTAATTCGTCATCGAACAGCGCTATCTTAAACCCACATATTCGAAGATACGCTTTTCGAGGTAGCGCTTTGGAGAATATTTCCCCAAAGTCCGAACAATTTGCAGGCGATGCTCGGCGCTATAATATCGATGAGCCAATGGGTGGAGTGAAAAAACAATGGTACCCGGTAGCATACGTTGTCGACATTGTTTTGCTTAAATACGCCGGCCGTGCGAATCTGGACGGAGGGTATTTTTATTTAATTTTCCGCCAGCGTTACAGCTTTACATCAGCGGTTTTGCTCTGGCGTAGAATGGGCACAACTGCCGCATCCCAGAGGGTGCAAGAGGAGGATAGTGGGGGAGGTAGGCAGAAAGGGGGTGAAACGGTCAGGAGGAGGAGGAGGAGGAGGAGGAGAGAGAGAGAAGGAGGGAGTGGAACGATCGATAGAAGCGCGCTCATGTTGGCTCTGACGGAGCTTAAAGAGGAAATTTTGAAATTATCGGCGCACTTTCTAAATACCGCACGCCCTTCGCATTTCGTCCCCTCGGAACCACGATCTTCCCACCGCTCTCACGAGGATGCGTAAGGAATCATCCCACGCATCCAACCCCATTCTTATGGGTTTTCCCTCAAAATTACGAGAACCACCCTCGAAAGTCCGTGTTAAATATCAATATATCCCATGTTTCTCCTGCTACATATATATAAATAATACATGAAAATATATGATAACTGATATGATATATATAGATAATAAAATGATATATATAATACTATCATATACAAGAAATCGAGAAGTACCTCGACAACGAATACAGTTTCTCAATTTTATTTCGCGGATGGACGACGAAGCGTATTCTAGGCCTCGGTATAATTAACCCTAGAACTACCAAACCAGTTAAAATGACTGGTCAGTCGTTTCTTTAAAAAATCCTGGTACTTTACAACGATGTATTTTTTGAGATTTTCCATAATCTCCGCGCAGTATTTGGATGATCATTTTGATCTACTAAAATTTCCTTTTACTCTCCCCTTTTTCTCAAAGATGTACGTAATGTTCTAAATATACCCAGAAAGTGGTACTTCTAGCATTAACCCTCACAGCAGCGAAACAAGGATACAATTAATTCAACCGCGATCGGCTCCTCGAATCGTCCCAATGCGGAGGGGCCAAGATCCGAAGGACGCGTCGCGCGAAATATCCCGCAATAATCGGCTAATTAGGTCGCTGGCGCTTTTCCTTCCCTCGCCTTATCCCTGGGTTAATGCGCGAATACGAGGCATTTCGGATTAGAGGCCGCCGCGCGACCGGTTTCCCACCGGTTTAGATTGAAATGGGTTAATAAGGGCACGGAGAAAGATCCGGAGTTATGCGAAAATCCATTCGGTCCTTGCCCTCCTTCTCCCTCCCCCCTCTCCCTCGCTCTCATCGCCGCGCGGCCAAATGTACACCGGGTTCTCGCGATTCCCCCATTGCCGTCCTCGCGCAAAAAATGAGCATGCAAAAACCGGCGTTGCGGGCCAAAAACTGCAGGATTTAGAGCGTCCATCTAGCCGACGGGCCATTATTCCGGTCTACGCGGATCGTACACCACCGCGAATGCGCGAATATTCCTTTCCCAGGGCCCCCCCCTCCTCCTCCTCCTCCTCTGCCCCCTACCCCCTCCACCCGCTAGTGCCTTCTTCCCACCGTCCGACTTGTGTTACGCCATAAGAACTTTGCGGATTATCGGACCGATCCTAATTGGAAGCGCGGGGGCGGAGGGAAAGTTTCGCGCTGAAGATATAAGAGCATCATCGCGGTTCGTGTAATTCCAGGAATTTCTTTTAGGCCGGGACGCATTGTCCGTGGTACTGGACGCGGTGGAAAAGGCGGTGGTGTTTATTTCCCCAAAATTAGGGACGTAGGGATTGGAGGGGTTGGGTATTTTTATGGAGCTCGGTGTAAATCGATTTTAATACTTTGGGGACGTGTTTAGGTATGTTAGATATATTGGGCGTCGTTGCTCCTAACGGCTTCTTGCTTGATGTTGGATATATATTGAATGTATAATACTGAATGTATCTTTAACACTAGAACTACCAGCAACTTCCTTGGTATATTTAGAACACGGCGTGTATCTTTAAAAAAAGGGGAGAATAAGTGGAAATTTCAGTGAATCAAAATAATGATCCAAATACTGTATGAGAATCATAGAAAATCTCTAAAAATGCATCGTTAAAGAGCACTACGATTTTTAAAGAAAACACTCACCAGGAATTTTAACTGGTTTGGTAGTTCTACTGTTAAAAAAAAGGAGGGTGAAGGAGACGCGTGAATAGATTGATTTATCAATGCGCTCGAACAAAAGCATGGAAAATATTAGAGGTGGGCTTAAAATCTAAATGGTCCCAAAGTCGCACGATTCTTCCAAGAAATCACTGACTCGACATTTTGACCGGCTGGCTGGCTTCAGCGTTAATTTTATGTCGCACTGTACCCAGAGAATGGGTCAGCCGGGCGAACCGTATCCGCGATATAAAGATTTTTCCACACCGCATCAAGTAGGTTGTCGAACTGGAATATTAGCGGGACACAAATATTTCCATTAGCCGGCATCGAGGTTTTTAAGATCGAGGCTAACACGCGGAAATGTTTATACCTCGGCAACGGCTGACCTTTCGACCTATATCGAGTAAGGCTTTTCAATCTCCACATTCCGCGCGCCATAAAAATATCGAATGCGCCCTTTTAATACCCCAAACATCGCCTCGTTGCGTACAAAACGTCCTCACTCGCCATTAAAGCTGGTTTGCAAACCGGACCGTTACGTTCGCGACGGCTCGAGAGGATGCGCGAAAAAAATCGCGGCGGGTGGCGATTACCCGCGCGAAAACAAGTGCAACGGCGATATCGACGCGAGCGCAAGTTCGCGGAGCGTTATCGTTGCGCGGCCGAGGACGGAGCGACGTGTCTCGCGAAAACAAGTCGAATTTATGCAGCGACATCCGCGAGAACTTGTTTCGGAAAAATACGAGCCCGCGCGCCCGAAACGCGCTGCACTTCGTCATAGCGGATCCCTCCTTCGTTATCCGCGATTTGTGCAAGGTCGATTCGACGAAACAATGGCGGAGCGTTCGTTTACCTGTCTGGCCAGCACACTCCTCCGCGCCCTCTCTAAACACCCCTCGCAGTGTATCCGGCGTAATCTCGTTGTTTAATAAAACGCGCGTATTTTTTATCGGCCGACGGATCGTAAACTTCCGATGGCTTCCCATCGAAACTTTTCCATTGTCCCCCGAGCGACTTTTCCGCGCAAGCCCGGGAACGAGATAAAAATCGTCCCTCGGCATTCCCACGGCGCCCCGAGACTTATTGGAAAGCCGCTTACACGTAAGTACCCCCGCTGCCTGGCATTTGCATCTTCTAATTGAAAAAATCAATTGGCACCGCCGCGGATTTTTCCGCTGGCGCTCTGGCCTCCTCAAAGCGTCCCTTTCTCTCGCCACCTCGTCGATGTCTTGGAAAGGGGCATAAGTGGGAGCCTTCCTGGAACTTTGGCGGGGAGAATTCTCGAGGAAGGAAAGCGATGCTCGTGGAAGGAACGAAGTTGAAGGAATAAATGGACGGAGCTCGCCTCGCTCTTGGTCGTGCGATCTGTTTATCGCGCGACTGAAAACGATCTGTGGTGGTTCGAATTTTCGCGCTGTCCCGGCACGAGGGACCTTCGAAACGCCTGTTGAGGATCGAATTCGCGCCTATATGAGCGACATTGTTAAGGTATTCAACGGACATTCGCGAGGCGAGGGCCATAAAAATGACGTTTCGACGGGAAAATAGCTGAGCCCGACGTGTATCGATGGGACGGTTTAAAATAATTTGCGTGCCGCTCGATCGGCCCGATGAAGGTCCATCAAAATTCCTTCTGGCCTCCCTGTTATCGCGTGGCTCGATGGTTAACCATTACCACCGATCGTCGGTCCTCGTCGTGAAGGCGAAAGTTTAAATGATCAGAAATAAGAATATTTTAGACGATCGTTTACGAGGATTGTACGTTTTTCTTCACGCTTATTAATTACATATCTATATGTCTACATGCCTTATTAAGACATTCGCGACTGGCAAATTTTTTTCACTTTCTAATTTATATATAAGACCAGAAATATTTTTTACTGAACACCAACGGGCAACACGTATGCGTATGGATATGTAATTAAGACGGACTTCGATAACCGTTCGTAACGCAGCTCGCGGATTAAACCGGATATAATTATCGACTGGCGCAGCGAGGAAAGGCGAGAGGGTAAATTCAGAAAGACGAATGTAAGCATGAATCTCCGGCCGTAATGAAGCAGGGGCTTGATTAAACCGCGACTTGATCGCGTCCTACGAAATTATGATAGAGCCAATTAAACTTTCGGCAAAATTCTCATTAGGCGCCGCGCGCCCGCCCTGGCGTTACCATTGCATTTTCCGTGAGCTCCTCGGCGTTAATAATATCGATCTGAAAGCAGCATCCGCGAGGATCCGCAACGAATTTCACGCTCTCAAATGCCAGCACGGTGACTTAATTCCAACCGCGGCTGAAGAAGGATTTCTCCATCGACGAGCAATCTCGAGATGTCTTGCATCCGGGATTCTTAAAAAAATATATCAAACCGAAGAATGCAAACAACATGCTATACAGTGAGTCGATACGCGTAATAGTGTCAAATAAAGGAACGGAATAAACCTTACAACAAGTACACGCTATATATAATTGATTAAATAAAATCAAAGCATTTTACGTACACAGTATTGCATACCAAGTTAGTACAGTCTAAGGAGTACATTTCCATCTATATTTTCTATCTGAAATTTCGAACTTATGACGCGGTACTTTCTTTTGATCGGCGAAAAACTGCGATTATTCCCGATGCAAGGCAGCAGCCGCTTAGAAAAGCCTCTGGACAGTCGTAAAGGGTATCGAATTTCCAAACGATCCGTCTCGGGGTCTCAGGTCCGGCGTAACTTAAAGATTCAATTTTTCGTTCGATTAAGCCGCCGAGCTCCGGGGGCCGAGATATTGCACGGGCCGGTCTTGTCCATCCAGAAGGATCACGCTGGGTCCTTCATAACCGGCCGTACACGAGGCAGACGTCAGTTTTTCAGCGGCTGATCCGTCACTAGTATTAGCCTTAAACCCGGGGTAGCACTTGAACTTTCAGCTGAGTCAGACCGTATAAGCCCTTTGTCGGCAGTAAGCTGAGGCTCCTGCCCGATGGATGACCGAGCATAGGCCGAAGGATACGTTCTTTCCCTTCCTGATAATCCTGTCGTGGCACCAGGAAGTCCTGGGCTCGAAGGACTGGCCGTTACACCGATTCTGACTGTTATATTTAGGTATAGAACTCCTGCTGAGTTTAACAATTGGTGATTATGAGTTTTGGCGCGCAACTTATTTGGACACTTTGTATTTTTAATTCTCCATCTGGTCTCCTAAAGTCAGAACTTCAGCCGATCTACAAGACATTTAAGGAGTTTTCGATTTTTTCTAACGCTTTTTTTTGTTTATACGGTTTAATTCACTACGTGAAATTGTGCAAGTTTCTGATATTTTTAAGTGTGATCGTGCTTTTTCAATGGTGTCGTATCGCTTGGTATTTCGTGAGACCAACTCGGACGATGTATATATGTATAAAATGTAATTTGCCGATGCAGATTAAAAGTAAAAGAAGTGAGATTAAAGAAGAAGAACGCGGATGATAAGCGAGTGAGTTTAGCGCCTTAGAAGACGATTAGGGCTAGTTTCGGAAAAATTGGGGATTCAAACCCGGCCATCGCTTCGGAAGTTTTCCACGCGATTCCCAAGCTCGAGTAACCTGAAAGGGGAAGCACGGCAGGTCTTAACCGTACCTTTAAATACGGAAACTTCGAAGGTTCCGCAAGAATTTAGAGGAGGTCGTTTTTGATTCTATCCGGCAAAATCACGATTCGGCGCAAACATGCAAAGGAGGATGCGGCTCTTAACTTAGAATGGCACATGTACACGGAATGTTAGCAGTAACCTACAAGGGCTGACACGGTTACGATTTACAGGCGAAATCCAATATCCGGTTGTTCCGCAGCCAGGAATAGTTCTATAATTTTCCAAAACGATGCCCCTTATTTACAGCGTGCGTTTACATACAATGATGGCGCGTCGAGCGAAATATTCTGCGCTCCTAGGAGCGCGGTTGCAAATTAAAATCTTCGCGCAACTTCAACAAAAGTTCCCAGTCTCTTGACTGTAACGCTGAATATCGAGGCGGTGCGCAGGGAAGCCGTGGGCGAGCGAAAAGGGGGCGGGGATTGATTAATAAATCACTTTTTAATTAAATACACTCCAGCTTAATATTGGCGACTAGTTAACAAAGGCACTACATCAAATTAAAATCTAGCGCTCCGGCTGAACATTTTTAATAAAATGCGTTCCTACGATACCGGCGGAATAATTCGTCCGTAACAAAGGCAGAAATACAGAACGGATAACAATGCCGTATTATTTTTACCACTGCCCCGCCCACCTTGTTACCTGGGCGATAATGTGAACCTTTGAATCATTTACATGGAAAAGTGTGAGTGGGAAAAACATTCGTTTGTAGAGTAGAAGAACGAACACCTTTATATGTACATATTCCTAATTCGCCCAGCCATGTCTTTCTTTCTCATCACTTTTTTCTATGCCTATTTTCTCATACATTTATACACATACATATGCTATATACACATACACAAATGTCCCAAAATCCACGCAAGAAGTAATTTTTAGAAACAAGTTTGTAATTAAAAATTGCAGAATTTTTTATCGATTCATAAAGTAGGTATACAGTATAGGGTTATGTATAAAATAGCACATCTGAATAAATGGCCTCCACAGTATTGTTAACACATGCGCGCACTTTCCTTAAAATTTTCATATCTTGCGCATATCATAATTTTGGAACCCCCTATTATATACGTAAAGCAAAGTCCCTGGTAATTGATGTTAAATTATTCGACGGATCAAAGAGGGAAGATGGAAAAGTGCCGAAACTTGTGCAGACGCGTGATAATGTTCAAGACGTGTCTGGAAGCTGCCGGCGACGCGCGTTACGCGAAAATCGAGACGCTTGGCTTGGGTGCTTATGACATTCGTTCCACCGTTCACGTAATTATATCCCCCGGTTCTATTTGCCAGTAAACAGGCTCTGTTACGTACTTCCTTGTCCCTATATAACCCCGTCTTTCTGACCCGTTCGAGCGCGTCCCGACATCCTGAATTCCTTGAAGGCGACCGCGCCGTGAACTTTTCGACGCGGGGGCGGAAAGTGGGCCAACGGCAAACAGCAGTTACTACTTTACGTCCCTGAACAGGATGAACAAGAAGGGAACGGTGTAAACCCGACCGGCGTCGTGAAATCGCGCTGGATTTTTTTTGGCCGAAAAAAAAAAAAACGTGCACTCGACGAAACGAAAAACGGAGCCCTCTATTTCGAGCAGTATTGTATTAGATTCGTACACCCAGTACAGCCAAACCCCCTTTTTTTCACGCGATTTTCGAATAACACGTGGAAGAAAAAAAACCGCTCTTTCTTTTTTTTTTTTATACATACGCGGTTTATTTCCTTCAACGCGGTGCAAATTGGAAATGATCGTCAATGAGAGAAAATGAAATAAACGGTCTTTTTCACCCTGCACGGTTTTCCTTTTTTCTCTCCTTTTTTTTTTATTAATAAATCGCGGGAAAATTAATTCGAGACCATCGAGCAAATCGTGGAAAAATAATACGGGACTGTCCGGCAAATCGTGGAAAAATAATTCGAGGCCAACGAGTAAATCGTTTTTTGCACCATGCACCCTCGTCGATAAAATTGACCCGGAATACTAATGAAGTACGCGTATACTCGACTGTAGTGTCATTCTACCTAATGGCGTGTTTGAAAGAAGGAAAAGGGGGGGTTCTAAACATCGGCAAAGCCAGGAAATCCTCTGTTGGAATTTTGTGAATTATTCCGAGTACCGCGTTCTCGAAAAAAAGGACTCGCGTAGGAGCGAGAATTTTCCCTTAATTAAGAGCTCGAATTTCTCGCAATAAAAGGCGGCTCGGCTTTGCGAGGGATACAAAAATACAAGGAGCGATGCAAAGACGAAGACGGACGGTTCGCTTTAATCGCCGCACCGCGTTTGATTCGACCGCTCGGATCGTTCGGCTATTTAACACTAAACCTACCAACCACTTTCCAGACATATTTAATTGTACTAAATATATCCTCAAAGAAAAAAAGGCCAAAGGGTATGTTTCGATAGATTAATATATTGATCCATACGCTACAAAAAAATCGTATAAAATCCTAGTATAAAATAACCAGCCTCAAAGTTCTACAATTTTTTAGAAAAATGATCTAACGGTCATTTTGACTAGTCCGGCTTGTTAAATTAAAAAAAAGAACCTTGCTATGTCATCTCTGTTTTTCCCATTGATATGTAACCGTAGTTCTGGTGGTTTTAAACCCACCTTCAACAGTAGAGCCTAGGCCTTAGCAATCGGTATCGAAAATGAATTAAGAAAACAAAAGAGAACCCTTGTCATAGACCGTAGGTATCCGCTTCTCCAGGAAGGAGCTCTTCGATCTCCCGCTATTTACCACGCGCCATATGTGTTTCCTGTACTTTCTTTCTTTGCCTTTACTCTCGCCGCTTGATAAACACGACGATATGGAAAGCGAAGTTCGGGGCGGCACAGAGGGCCGTACATTGGAGGGATCTCGTATATTGGTGGCAACTGTGCAGCCCTTGGAAAATCCTCGTAAGCCCTACCCGCCGAGGAGGAATTTACCAAAAACCAAAATTTCCAGAACAGGTTCCCTTTGTACGTGCATATCGCATATATAGCACTTTTATTTAGAAAATACAAAAATCAACTTTTCACCTTCAGGTAAAATAAACCTTTTCATTTCATATTTCACGTTTATAACAGCGTTATTTTTTGCTTTGACAACGTGATATTATTGTACGTACAATGGTAATACATATGCTTGAATATAGATATTATATCTAATTATATATAACGAGACTCATTCCCCATTTTTCTTTCAAACCGTAATACGAGTATCAGCTGCAGCTGAGTTTCCTAAGAAATATATCGAAGTACACGGTAGAATCGTATATCATTACACTTATTTCTGCCGTCGCGCGGGACAAATAAGCTATTACGGTAATATCAATAAGTCGGCATTGCGATATAACCCCCAAGTTTCTCGGGTACACAAGGCAGGACGCATGGGCGAACCGAGCATTCACTTACGTTCGATTAGCGTAACCAATTTTGCAGAAAACACCGATGGCAAGTGATCCAAGGTCCGGCGTAAAAAACTTTCTCGAACCTTATTCCCTCACGATAGAGTAAGCATACATTTATGGCCCCCCGATCTTTAATCAGGGACCACCGCGGTTAGTCTTTTACGAGTTCGCGGTATGAGCGTAGTCTAGCAAGTAGATTGGCACTTAAGGGTCTTAATATCCTCCAGCAATTACAACTTTCTAGCCAGAATCGTTCGATAAATATCCCCACTCTCGTGGCTTCTTACGTCGCCTGATACCGAAGGACGATTACGGGGCTCGCAATGCGGCGATCCAAAAGCGAACGTGAAATTATTTTGGTCAAAACGAACTTCGACCAGTGTATTCGCATGGCCATTCGATGCATGCGGATATTCGAAGTATAGATTTAATGTACCAGCAGAAGTCTTTCTACGGAGCATTGAGGAAATGCGCATTACACACGGTACAAAGGAGCGCACAGTGTATACCATTAGAGTAGCCCGGGAAAATTAACGCTCCTCCCTCGCTTTATGGCGAGCTTAACGTCTTCCTGATCGAGCAAAGGAAATTAAATTCCACACACGCGCCTTTAAAGGCACCCCGCACTGTAAGCTTCAAATCCGCGTTACGGAAGAATTTTTATTAGCCGGAGATTCGACTTAAGAACACAGTCGTAGGATTCCTAAGACTTTCGAGCACCAATTTTCCCCCTCCGCGATGTCGTCATACGATGAGAGAGGAGGAGGGGAGGGGGCAGTAAAAAAGTACGATAACGACGTTTGATTAAAGATCGGAAACTACGGCCTTATACTTAACTCCCTTCGACCGAGTAAGACAAAGTTTCTCTTCTTCTTTTGTCCTCCTCTCTCTCCTCCTCTCGCCTTCCTACGCCGGAAAGAAACGTTTTCTCGCGGGGGACTCTCATAAATCCCCATTTGCCCCATTGCTTCCAGATCCGCGAGATTGCCCCCGGATATCTGTAGGGTCTCGCGTAACCATACTGGGTGTCGAGGAAATAGCGATGTCCCATCAAGAGTGCTCTTGCAAGGCGAGAAATAAGGGGAAAAAACACAATAGGGTCCTCTTGGAATAACGACCTGGAACCGCGTGAGGTCGATGAATAATTAAATCCTGCCGATTTGGATGTTATTCGAACACAGGTCGAGGTCTTTCTTCTTCTCGAATATCCGTCGATTCTGCGAGCAGCGCTTTGGCACTCCAGCGAGATTTTCGTATGCTGCAGAAGGGATTGATCCGTGGAGGATAGAACCTGAAATCCTGGTATCGCCGGATCTATCTTCGGTACGTTGAAACTAACTGCCGATGGAAGGAATAGATCACGATTGCCAAAGTGCCATCGGGATTCCGGGAAGGCGGTGGTAAATTATAAAATAAGGAGCATTCAGTCGGCAGACTGGGCCGGCTGAATTTTTTATCAGCCAGGGATATCAACGGCCGTCGGATGGGGCGTATTCGATGCGCGCGATAAATATTCCAAAACAAATTTCTGCGCGATCCGTAAACGAGGCGTCTTGGTTCATCGCGTTACTTCAGTTCATCGGAGTAATGAGTATCTCTCTCTCTTTTGGAGTAGCGAATTATTCTTCACTTATTAAATTCACAATTTTGCGACCGCCGTGGCCAAAGATGGACGACACTTCAAATTATATATACATACAACGAGTTTTTTAACGATAAAACCTTAATAAAAAAAAAAAAACGAGCAAAAGCAAAGTTCTACACCTAATATAATATAATATATTAGTATACCGACATCCAAAATTCGTTACATGGAAAGCAAAACCTTAGATAAATCGACAAAGCACGTCACAAAACAACGTATTCAAAATAAAGCCGATCAGAATTCATCAGCACTTTTCCAACAAGCCTATCCATCGAATCTTCCTTCAAAGTTACCTCTTGTCTTCGATATGCAAGAACCTTCGAAAGATGCGATAATCCTTTCCTTCATTAACAATCTCTTCGATTATCCGACGAAGATAACGATCGACAGGGAGTGCGCATACTGTGTGCTCCATGTAAATCTAAGGTTGTAACCTTCATAATTTCCTCCTTATGTATATGTGTATATATATATATATATATATATATATATATATTTACATATATATGCATGTGTGTGTGTAAAGACGCGCGCGCGCGCATGCATGCATGCGTGCATGTGATGCCAGACTCGATCGACATTTACACAGAAAGCCTAACGTGTATATGAAATTCATGTAAGTTTTTCTCAATTCAATAATTATCATCAATAATTATATACGATAAGGCATAATCCGCCGAAGGTTCCCACGTCGTCGGGCGGAGGCAGAATACGAAAATTTATGTGTATCAAATGTTTCGTGAATAATAAACATTACCTTCATTGTTACTGCATATTTAGTCTAACTTTGAGCGGAATGGGCTAGGAGTAGGGATACACGTGTGCGCTACGCGCCTACATCCGCATACACGCCGCACGCCTCGGCATGTGCGCCGATGTAGGGATGTTCAGACTTTATAGATTTATCGCTGCATTTTCCAAGGAATTTGACGAACTTACCAAAGTTACGAGCAACTTCGACCCAAGTGTTTTTCAGTTTTCTTGCGAAATGCTACATGGTACGCGCTACACGATAATATACCGCATGAAATTTGTACTCTTCTGACTCAAAACTATGGACACGCGCCAAGCAAGTTTTGGGTTCCTACTTTTTTACATACGCACGCAGATACATACTGTAGGAAATAAACTATTGAGCGGAAGATGCGGCACCCGCCACGTTGACTTTCATCATTTTTTTCACGTGCATTACGTCGATGGTTGGCGAATACCTCGATTTGGCGGCCCGACTCGGTAAATTCATGAACGTACGTAGGTGCGAGATTCCATCGAGCCCATTGCCAATAGTTTATTTTCTTAACTTATACACCCGTTTATATTTCGCGAGGAATGGCTATCGGATCGTCGAGAAGGAAGGCGTTTTACGGTTAAGCGTACCTATTAAGAACTTGAGCGTGTCATTAAATACAACAAAGTGCAATATGAAAGTACAAAGTGTGACCTCTCATTCGAATTTTGTATACCTTGAAAAAGATTAATGGAAGATGATAGTTATTTCCCCGGTACTCTAGATCCCTGTAGCCGTGAGAGTTTGAAATACTTGGTATCTATAATAGGATCCATTACGACGCATAAGCTACCGATCGTAACGCCACATCTGCATAGTGCCGCTGACTTACGTATATAGATATTACACGAAAATATAGCAAAGAAATTAGAGCGACGTAGCGTCCCAGAAGTTTCTTCTCCGCTTTGAAGTCTCCCCGAATCTTTAATACCGTACATTCGATGTATTTGTAGGACGAATATTTGCATTATCGTGGATCATCCGCGAATGCCAGCAGCTATAGACGCTGTTCGACCGAACTTCGGCACAGGTATAGAGTAACTGTATATACGATTATTTTCCAAAAACAAGTTCACCGTTAAATGTACATGAGAGAAACTGTTGTAGGCAAAACTATCGTCGTAATTTATATTAAATTGAGATAATAAACGAAATTTCGATTAACCGAGAGACATTCCTCCTCTTGTAGCATCGTAAATTCGGTCAGCTCCCGTGGCCATTGCTACGGACCGATATCGTGGCAAGGAGTAGCGCACTAGGATACTCCCGTCGGATGGTGGTGCGACCGGAATCTCGTTACCCTAAGAAGCGTGCGTCGAAGGGCCTCGCGTCGCTCGTGCTCGCGTGCGAAGAGCCTATGCGTCGTGCCACGACGCGTTCTCGTCGCTGCTACGCTCGATCCACATCGATCTCCGCTCCTCCGTATCTCGTGCGTGCCTACCTTGAGCGCCGTCTACCTGTTGGATCCCCGACTACGGATTTCGGCCAATTTTGCCCCCAAGTCCTGCCGGAGGACGAGTCGAGCCGGAGAGGTGTGTCGCGTTACGTTCTCGTGCAAGGCCCGTCCGCAAGCCGCCGGCTCCCCTTTTTGTCGAGGCCGAGCCCTACGGCCGATCGAGTCGCCGCCGAGCCAACCGAGCACGTCGAATGCTCGGAAATCGCTCGCCTCTCGCGCCAGGATACTCCCCGCAGGTGGAGAGCGAGCCCGTGGAAATGTAATTCTGGCCAACCTAGCGAGCGGAAGAATGGCTTTTTTGTGTCCAGTGCGCATACGCCGGGGGAAGAAGAAGAAAAGTAAGCGAAACGCTCGACGCTCGACGCTCGACGCTCGACGCCGATGGCCGTTATCGTTTGACTCTACCAAAGTTCCCCTCGCGAGGGCATCGGATGCACCGACGTCTCGCTCGCCTATGCCCGTTGTATGACCCAAAATCTCTCGGCTTGCCGGAATTCCGAACCACTCTGTACCCAAGTGAGCGAACGATGCCGCTACGAAGCGCACGGAATTTCGTCCTCGGCGCTGCGCCATGCATAGATCGCTCGAACATATGCCAAGGATGTGCCGATCGGCCCTGCACCGTTGTCGGCCGGTATCGGTCGCCTTGCGGCCGCGTCAAAGTTCAACCGTACTTTTTAAGTGTCTCCAAGAATGTTGCGATATAAATAGCCGATTATCCGCCGAGGGAATGCTTGCACAAAGCCGTTATTATCTATGCGCGCATTGCCTTCGACTAGTTTTCGTTCCTTTTGCCGGACCTTCCTACGTACATCGTCGTTTACGCGCCGATTCAATTTTTCCCCAATTTTTTTTTACCCACGAATATTTTTTGGCCTCGAGAATCGTCGTACCAAGAACCAAAGTTAAAGTTCGCTGGTAATTTGCTGGAAATGACCGTGACGTTTTCTTTTAGCCGGCGGCCACAACTTCAACTTGGAGAAGGACTGCGTAGGAGCTGGAGGTACAGGATTGGGTTTAGGTACCAGGGTACCCCTACCTCCTGGCCGTATAACGGGGAGCGCCAGCATCGAAACCTTGGTGAGGGTTGGCATCGAGAAAGAAAATGGCCTGTCGCCGGACAGCAAAATGGTCATCGTCCACGACTTTACGCCCTGCGTAGACGACGAGCTTCAAGTGAAGCGTGGTCAGGTAGGTAGTTAGTAAGTCGTGGAAGGGCAATTTCGGAAAGAGCACGGCGTAACATAATTTTTCACTCTCCATATCTTTCAGGTAGTTAACGTCCTGTACAGGGAAAACGATTGGGCATACGTGATAGCGGCGGATACGCGTATGGAAGGCTTCGTGCCGCATTCGTACTGCGCCCCTTACACTTCCCAGCTCGCGGAATTGACGCTCGCTTCCCTGCTGAACAACGTGAAAAAGAAACTGCCGCGGTCGAACGAAACCGATTGCGATTTTGCTGGTACAGGTCGGTCGCAAACGGTAGAGGCGCAACAGACCGACACGGGATCGGCGTCCGATTGCGAGAGCTATGCTCGTAACGTCACCACCGCCGATGTAAACGTTAATCGGTCGAATATAACTCAGTCTCAGAATTCGATTCAGACGATATCGTCGCAGCCCGACGTACATCCCTTCTTTAAGGTACTTGCTCCTACTCTACCGAATGTACTTCCGAACGTCCTTTGAGGGCCGGTGCGCGGAGGCCTTGTAGCGTCTCTTGAAGCGCGTCGAGCTAAAAGAGGCGCAATACGTATTCCCGGTACCTAGGCGTACCTAGGCAGCATCGTGATACGCATTTTATATCGTAGGACCCCTCAGCTGGACGGTATATCGTACTCTATACGTTCGTAGCGCGTGACGAAAATGACGTTAGCGTCGAGAGGGGCGAGTTTGTAACCGTACTGAATCGAGACGACCCCGACTGGTTTTGGGTGCTCCGACATTGCGATGGCAACGAAGGTTTCGTGCCGTCCGGATTCGTTTATCCTGGGCATGTCCTACACTCTTACGCGACAACGGCCACCACCGCTACGACGACCACGACGACAACGGCATCGATAGAGACGCACAGCTTAGGTTGGCTACCATATCATTTGTATATATCATCTATCTCTGTGTGCCCGTATACCTACGTAGACGGGCACGGCTTGTCCGTAGGGCGAAGTACGGTGCTGCAACGCCGACGCTATACGCGTAACTTTATTTAGCCTTGTCAGCCTGTCGAGTCGAGAATATAATGCACAGGTGTATTAACGAGGGTATTCGCTCTTGAGGTAAGGGCAGCGGGAATATACCTGGGAGCGAGCCGCTGCAGCAAAAGGGCTTACGGGACTTCCGAGACGAAACAACCGGTACGGAGTTAGTCGTGTTGTACGATTACAAGGCGCAGGCGCCGGACGATTTATCGGTAAGGCGGGCGGACTGGATATACGCAGATCTGGGGAATCAAACCGTCGACGGTTGGTTGTGGGCTTACGCGCCCAAAACCCGCAAGTATGGCTTCATTCCCAAGGCATACGCTCGGCCACCCGCTATGACTAGCTTATGATCCAGATCACTCTTTTGTACGCCTACATTTTATACGCATTTTAAGAGACAATACACAATACTCCTCTATACCGCCATATCCGAGTAGTCGATGCGAGTAGTCCTCGTCGAAGGCCAGGCGCGCACCTAGTGCACAATTACGTTAACCTGCAGGCTAGCGTGCTCGGACGTGATCCGATCGATCAGGCCCTCGTGCAGGACGATGCAATCGCCGGCCGAGAATACCTCCCGTGGCTCCTGGGCCCTTCGTAGCGAGTTTACCGGCCCGGTGTACATTAGCGATCGAACCTCCTCGGCATCGACGCGATCCACGGCCTGTCGCAGACGTCAAGCTTACAGCAACTCTCCAGCCCCACCCTCCAGCCTCTAGCCTCTAGCCTCTAGCCTCTAGCCTCTAGCCTCTAGCCTCTAGACTCCAGTCGCCTCTACCTGAATGCTGCATCGAAGCCCCTCGGTCGCCTCGCCGATATCCAGACCCGCGAGCCAAGCGATAATAACGTTCTTTTCGCAGCGATCATCGGGCCACGTCTCGTCCGGGGTAAGAAAGCGACCGGTGCACTCTAGCCTGGCAGCCAGTACCGCCAGGGGTAAGCGTTTCCGATACCTCGGATCGATCTGATTGCCGCTGAACAATCTTGCGGCGGGATCTCTTATCGCACACACATAGTCGCATTATTACGCGCGGTACGTACTCTCTTCCGTACAATCGACAACGCGTCAGCTATGGACCGACTAATCGAGGCGCTTTCTACGTACGAGAGTTTCCCGGAGACCAGCAAGAGCGCCAGGCAGCGGCTGGAGTCGCGCGAGAGGGCCTCCGAGCTGACTATCAGCGTGCTCTTCGTTCCCGGCTCGACGCTCAAGATCGGTACGTCCGGGTGATCGAAGACGAAATGATGCGCCAGCGCCGAGAAGGCCACGTTGACGGCGCAATCGAGCCTCGGGCATCGGATGGGTTTGCGCGAGCATTCGGTCGTGCCGATCGGCTGCCCGTTGACTTTGAGCTGCGAGCCGCGCCTCTCTGGGCTGCTCTCCGCCCCGACCGTGCTGCAGTAGCTGCGTCGCCGATGGGCGCTTCGGCCTTTGCCAGCTTCCCTCTGCGAATCTATTTCGGAGCCTCCTACGTCGTAGCTCGTCGTTCCGCCCTCTGGGCCGTGCCTCGGGCCCCAAAGCTTAGCGGAGGTTTCCTCGAGGCTCATGGGTGAGCGCGACCGAAAGCGCTGTTTTTGAAGCGCCTCGTAGGTTCCTCCGGCCTTGGCGTGGTCCTGGTTTACAAGGGCGTCTCCCTCTCGTGAGCAAGATGCCCGCGACTCTTGCGACCGTTTGCCGCAAAGGATACAGGCCGCGTCTATCGCGAGGGAATCGGCCGTGAGGAAAGGTTTACCCGTGCGCGCTTGCCGTCTTAAACGGCGCGCGCTTATCGCTAGCAACTATTCTGGACCTGGGCGTATCGAGAATCGTCGTCTGCACCGATGGCAAAAGAGGTGTCCCTCGGGACACGAAGGATTCCCTTCGCGCGTGTTCGACGTCTCCTCGTGGAACGTCTCGTGACTGGTCAGGTGACAGATAGCGCAGAGGCCGGCCTTTGCAATCGCGAGCGTCGCCGCCGCCTCTCCATCTTCTTCCTCCGCGTCCACCCGTTCGGCCCTGGACACCAACGTCGAAACGTTTCTCCCTCTCGAGCCCTGCTCCTCGGTCGCTTCCTCGTATTTCCTTCGCTCCATCCCTGCTCGCCTTCCGTGCCTTCTCGAAAAGTCTTGGGTCAGGCTGTTTGTCGGCCCGTGCGATAACCTTCCCACGATCGTGCGTCATGCGTTGTCAGAATCTCCTCGGCATATCGCTACCCTCGCGGAATACGATGCTATTTTACTTATCTGAAAACCGTGATTTTTTTTTTGCTCGCAATCGAAACGGGCCGATAGTGAACGGAAACGTACGGCATCCTTTCGCCCCTATCTGCCGACGATGCGTCTCGTAGCGATACGAGCAAAATGCGGCCTTTCGATGCCTCGTTAAACTAGCCCGATCTAGGAAATGCGAAATCCTCGATTTCTGTGTAATTTAACGGAGATTACACGCTATTCTATCGGAGATCATCGATTGATTTTTTATTTGATTCGGTATTGCTAAATTGCTGCGCGAAATGTCTGCCGATAATAGTGTTCGTACGCTTTCGCTTCGCTGAAATTTACTTGAGATTCGATTTAGGCACACCGGGTAGGAAGACCCCGGGCTCTCCGAATTGTACATCAAAATTACGGAAACACGACATATCGATGGTCGCTCGAACGAGGAGGGCATTGTGAGACGGCGGCCGAATGTCTAGGGAAATGAGCTTGAAATTTACGGACCGATCGGTGTTGCAGAAAATGGTGGAGCTAACATTGAGACAACGCGTACGACTCGATGGAACGAGTCTTGGCCAAAGAAACGGCCTGCTCGATCTAGAATTAATCGGCCAGTATTTTGCCCCTACTCCATCCAAATATTCGAGCACGTTGCTCCATTCGTCTCCCTGTTTTGCTAATCAGTGATCCAAAATGGCGACGACAACCTCATCCGCTAAGCGCGATGCGATCAGAATGCTTTCCGAAAAATTAAAGCTCCTCGACTAGTCCTCGCTCAGATATAGGTGGTATTCCTATCCAAAAATGATTTCTCCCTCTATTCTTTCCAGTATGATCGCTGTCATCTTTCTCCTCTACTGGAACAATATGCTATGGTGCTATCTTTACGGCGTATTAACGATATCTTGCTTCATGCTCGGACCCTTGGTAATCGTACTGATAAATATAGCTTTGTCTCCAAAGCACCAAACGGGAAGCGGCACGCTTAAGACGATAGCAGAGGCAGATGCTTTTCGTAACCTGCTGATGGTGCGTCTCTCTCACTTTTTTTTCCAGCCGTAACACCTCGTGCACCTTGTGCTATGCGTTTTGCATTTCAGAAGGGGTACGTGCCCAAGTCGTCGAATACCAGGAAGCACGCGCGTTATCCGGTCGTTTTTACTAGGATGGTCGACGGTGCTCTGCAAAATCTTTTAGATTTAGTTTTTCAAGACTTCGTTGGTGCTTGGCTCGACGATCTAGCCCTCGACTCTGACCAGATAATAAGCAACATGAAGCAGGATGTTTGGGGCGCGATACAGAGTTTGCACGATCGATTGTCGCGCGTAGATCATACGAAGCTGGTAGCCTGCAGTATAGTCAATAAAGTGACTTTCCATTTTGAGAAGATTAGGATAGCTCAGGCTGCGTCGTAAGTTCCATTTAACCTACCTGTTAAGGCTGACATATTTTTTATTGGATCTTCATTGCACGTATAGGTCCGAGGGAGAAGATCCTGTATTTATCTTGTCCGCGCACCTAATGTCACCGGCAGCGGAGCTAGATTACCTAAGAAAAGTCAGCGAGATGTGCATTCTCTTCCTGTTACCACGCTCGTACTCTCTCTCCCCGGTAAAGTATTTACTAAGAGAGATCCTTACGTGCAGAGGTGAGTACGACGAATCGTGTACCAGTTTGTTACTTATATCTAGAGCAAGACGTCACTAGTGCTTGGTATGTTTCAGTATTGAAACCAGCGATAGATTTGGTAACAGACCCAGATTATATAAACCAAAAAATTCTGTCGTACATAGAACAGCAGCAACTCGCGGAAGCGATACATAGAAAAACGTACGAATACGCGGAGTCGTTCGAGGACTTCATACGCATGATCAACAGTTGGAACGACCTGGAAGTATTGAAACATATCCGATATTATATCGTAAGCGAGATAATGCAAGCCACTACGGTTCAAAATGTAAAGAGAGCGCAAGGTTTAGATCCGGACAATAACGCACTCGGCAAGTCCGATGGTGCGCAAGCGAGAAAATTGAAGAGGTACATTAGCCAACTGACGTACGCGAAAAAGGCATGCGAGTGTCACATGCAGACGTTAGGATGGAACGGATATCCTATTCAGGTTGCAAGAATATTCCCCCGTATTATGCGGCAATAATGGTTACATTTGACCATGTATCCTTTCAGGAGGACGATGCATTCGATGCAGGTGCCATCGCAGAAGGAAGAGTGCTCCCCTTGCAAAACGTACTGGACAACGTAATAGGTCGGCGGTACTTGTCGCAGTTTTTAGAACAAGTCGCCAGCCAAGGCCTGATCGGATACTGGGCGGCTGTGCAAGAATTGCGCGCCGCCGATAGGTCCAATTGGCATCAGCTGGGCGCAGAAATTTTTTACACTTACATTAGATCTCCAACGGCGGAGATTAAGGTCGACAAGAGCATCAGAAAACGGATGGAGAGCTTTTTATTGGGCGACATGGGGCCCAACGTCTTTTACGAAGTGCAAGACAACGTGGTCAAAACTCTCGAGGAAAAGTACTATCCATCATTCCTGGTTAGCGAGCAGTATAAAAATATGCAGGACGCCCTCCTCAATGAAAGGGTGGACGGTTAGTTGTCTTATTTTTTGGATCCAGCATTATTTTTTTCGCCAAACGTAAGATCTAAGTGAGGCCTTGTCCCGACAGGTTTAACGGAGGATCGGCGCATGGTAGATGGAGCCCTAACGGAGACCTCCTCCCTGCTCGTTGGGGAACATTCCAACTATGCTCGGAGCAAGCTGGATCAGCTGCAGGAGAAGCTGAACAACAAAATGCAAGCGTTGCAGGCACTGAGGTCTTCGTTAAAACCCGAGAGTAAGATTCTGAGTATTCTGGCGAAAGAGGTCGAATGGTTGCAGGGTGAAAAGAGGCAGCTGGAGGCACATCTGACGCACACGGAAATGTGGGCCGAACATTTGGGCCACTGGAGAGCGGACGTACAGAGCGCAGAGGTGCGTCGCGCTCGAACGAAACGCTCGCCTTTTTGGGAAGGCCCCGGGATTCAATTAAAGTCATCATCGAGGATATTTCACAGATGCCGGATAACGGCGAGGCCCCGCAGTTCGTTTTGGTGGTTCACATGGCGGAAGATGAGGAGAGCGACGAGAGTATATCCAGCGGTTGGGTAGTGTTGAGGAAGCTGCAAGAGTTTCAGGAACTCCATAGAAAATTGCGCCAGCTGTGTTCCAACGTCAAGAATCTGGACCTGCCCTCGCAACCTTTGAAGTTCTTTGGAAAGTCCGACAAGAACACCTTGGACAAGGCCAGGATGCAGATCCAGAAATACTTAAACGTACGTTTCTGGAGTCTAGATCTCAACATGAATCGCGACTTCGGCGGCTCCATGACGGTTACCCAGCCTTTACTTTTTCAGTTTGTCCTGGAAGATGAGAGACTTAATCAGAGCGAGGCTCTCTATGCCTTCCTCAGTCCAAGTTCCGAGCACCTGAAGCACGCAGCGCCTTCGCCAAAAAAATCACGATTCTCTCTATCGACTCTATTCAAAACGTGCGTCCAGTTTCTACGAAAGGCAAGGAGTCTGTAGGCGTAGTACGTAGGTACAGAGATCTCCGTTAACCGCTCGGTTTACAGATCCGGTAGCAACGGCGATTCTCGGGACAGGGAAGAGGAGGAGGACTATTCCTTGTTACTGGACGACGGTGAGACCGGACGATCGGCTACCGAGGGATACGCTGGTGCGAGTAAAGATGCGATAGCGGAACCTCTTTATACGCTATTAGGGGAAATCTTTGACCTAAGGGGAGTCTTCCGGTGGCTTCGAAGGTCTCTCATCACTTTCGTTCAGATCACCTATGGTAGAACGATCAACAGGTATCATTGAAAACGTTCAGTGGACATTCTTCTGCTTCCTTATATGCGCGAGTTGTATCTTTTAGGCAAATCAGAGACACCGTTGCCTGGATATTCTCCGAACCTATGTTACACTATTACATACAGATCCTTACAAAGTCCTGGTGGCCAAACGGTCACCTCGTGTCCGAGATTAGTCTCCGCACGGACGAAGAGAAGTTGAAGACGCGCGGAGAGGCGAGGAGGCAATTCTTAGCCAACGTTCCGGAGGTTTTGGCAAACTTGGTTGGAACTCAAAGTGCTCAACGTGGTGCGATCAAGATTTTCGACTCTCTGCAGAATGTCAATCTGAATAAACAGCTCTTCTACGTGAGTTTCATGCGGTCTAAGTCACTTTCAAGGGACGCCCGCGGTCGTTCTAACGATTCGTCTTCTCCTAGGATATATTCGAGGTAGTCATGTACGAGGTATTTCCCGAATTGGAGCAAAAATAAAGTACTCTGCGTAAGGAACGCCGGTGGATCTTTTTGTCCCCTTATTTTGCCAACCATTGCAGATGTTTCTTCTCCGATTTATACTATGTTTGACTTGCCCTGAACAAATTGCAAATCGTCTTGAACTCATCCATATTATATTTCTCTGCCTCCGCACGAATGCTTATCCGCACACGCGGATGCGTGGAAGTACGATGTTTCATGAAATTTGGCTAGGTGGCACCAGAATCGGAGATACGTTTAAATTCTTCTCTGCATGTGCTTGCGGTCTGAAATAACCTGCAGAATCGGTTTAGGGTATAAATCATCGTTTGACGCTGCACCCTGAATGCTATGATGTCTCTAAGCATATGCAGACGTGGCCAGAAAATTAGGTTTAAAGAGTTTGCCCGTGGCTTCACGGTCTTTAAGGTGAGCCTTTATCAGCGGCTGGGTACAAGTTATATCTTGATCGATCGTTACATCTCTTAATAATAATTACATAATTTAAGCTTCTCGTTAATGTTTTTGACAGGCCAACGCTTTCCTACAGGATGATAATTCGATGAATCTAGCACCGATGTCGCAGGCGCGGAGCAAACATTCCACTCCTGTCAATACTATAATAATGTTTGTTCCGCAACAAGAGGTTTGTTGTTTTCATACTTTGTAAGCTTTGTGCGGTATTATGCGCTAAAATGTTAGCCGAGGGTATGGGTGAACCGTCTATATTATACTGCCTTAGGCATGGGTCGTGGAAAGAATGGGAAAGTATCACAAGATACTCGACCCAGGACTTAACATACTTATACCGATAGTAGACAAGGTGAAATATGTTCAAGTTTTAAAGGAAATAGCTATAGATGTACCACAGCAAAGCGCAGTTACTCAAGGTTGGTGTAGTTCTGATATCGATGCGTTTATGTTTTTTTTTGGCCAAGTGTATATGTTTTTTTTCCACAGACAACGTATCGTTGAGTATCGACGGAGTGTTGTATCTAAAAATAAACGATGCATATCTAGCTTCGTACGGTGTAGAGGATCCGGAATTTGCCATAATCCAATTGGCTCAGACGACGATGAGGTCGGAACTGGGAAAAATTACCTTGGACAAGGTATTCAGGGAGAGAGAGGGTCTGAACGTTTCGATGGTGGAAAGTATCAACAAGGCGAGTCAAGCGTGGGGCATAACTTGTCTTCGGTATGAGATACGTGAGTTGATGCACCCAAGTCTCCAAAGGCTTGTGCCCTTACGGGGACCTTTAACGAGGCTACGTTATTGTGTCTAGGTGATATAAAATTACCTCAGAGGGTGTACGATGCGATGCAAATGCAAGTAGAGGCTGAGAGAAAGAAACGTGCCGCTGTTCTAGAATCGGAGGGTGTTAGAGAAGCTGCGATAAATGTAGCGGAGGGCAAACGGCTAGCACGGATTTTGGCATCAGGCATGTTGCGCAGTATTGAGAATCCAGCCACTGGGTTGAGTATATAACGCATTTATGTGTTCATTTCTAACAGAGGCAGAAAAGCAGGAACAGATAAATAAAGCTACTGGCGAAGCCACCGCGATACTGGCTTTGGCCGAGTCGCGTGCAAAGAGTCTCCAGATTGTGGGTAATGCACTGCGATTGACAGAGGCAAAAAATGCAGCCGCACTTTCGATAGCGGAACAGTACGTCGAGGCGTTTGACAAGCTCGCCAAAGTTAACAACACTATGATACTACCCGGAAATCCTGCGGACGTGCCATCCTTCGTAACGCAAGTATGTTGTAACGATTGCCTAACATAAGCAGTACATTTGTTAAATTCTAATACACGTGCTTAAACCCTGCAGGCGATGGCCATTTACAAGCACGTCATGCCCCAGTCAAATGTTAATCAGCACGGAATAGAAAGCAATGCTACGGCTGCCTCGGCAGGGGTTGACCGTTCGGACGAAGCTTACGAGTACTTTAGTGACGACGAGGAAGCAAAAAAGTGTAAAGAAAGTAAAACAAAAAATTTACACTAGCCCCTTTACCCCTTTTCTTCTCAACATTACCAGTTTTTTTTTTTATTCTGCTGCACCTTCCTATTTTTATGCGAGTATACCTGACATAGAATGCTTCCAACATCTAACGTCGTTATTCCTAATAAGTGGATAGCTGTCTAGCCTCGATGGAGGATAAATACAAAACTAATGACAGTTACAAAATCCTTTATTATACATAGGGAATTAATCGATTAAATGCGGTAGTAGTCTGAGTATATTATTTTTATTGCTTCATTTCCTCTTCTTGGTACGCATAGACAGAGTCGCTGCTGGTACAGAATAAGTTTCTTGAGAGATCCTATTAATGTAATATAATGCGGCCATAGAAAAAAGGAAGCAGGACGTAGTCGCAACGCGATGCACCAACCCTGATGCAATTAAACTAATGATAAGCGACAGGATCACTGCAAGAGACAAAAATCTTTTAGCCTTATGATAATGCTTCCAAGTTTAATGGAGCGCTTACCTTCGGGAAACAGTTTCTGTTGAAAGGATTTTCCAAATATCGTCGTTTCTAAATTACCTAGAGCGGTTAAAACGCATATGAACAGCAAGGATCCAATGTATCCTCCTAGTATGGTATGTAGTTGCGAGGAACTGAGCCAAGCTCTATACATTTGCATCCCCGAGAAGACAAGTACCGTCAATATGGATGACAGAATAAAGGACACCCCGCTGCTGACCGCTGGAAAAATTCAATTTTAAATAAACGATTAGCTTTCGTATCGTGATAGAATCATTTATTAGATTGTTCCACACGCTCAAACCGGTGTATGCCTTTGACACGCGTCATCTGTGCCCAATGCTCAGTTAATTTTTCTTCGAAGACTTTTCGCTGGAAATATAATTCGAAAGAACGTGCGGATGCAAAGAGACAGAACTCTACGTACACATTGTAATGGAATAAACCGTGTACAGCGTTTATGCCGAGATCCTTGTAAAATAAACTGTATACCGGCCTAAAAAGCCATATACATCACGTATACCTACGGGAAGCATGTCGATCGTTGCAACCATCGACAATCATTTGATCAAAAATCGATTCTTTTCAATCGATGTACTAGCCTCGATAGCTTTTTGAAATCGACGGATATCGATAATCGAATTCACCTCGATTTAAGAAATGAGGACGAAACAGACGGACCCATTAATTTGTTCCTCGATCCCTGAAAGGGGGCAAGGAGAAGCTGGAATGCGATCGTGGAGGTGCCAAGTGGCAGGGACCGGCTGGACCTGGTTTACCGACTCTACGCTCGACATACGCGCTATTTACAAACTCCGCAGAAATGTATAATTATCGTTGTTACGATACACATTGGCATATTTAATTGTATTATTCATAGAAACGTGCAAATACAATATTACAGAGCCTAATATAACTTATTGCTAGTCCAAGAAGGTGAGAAAAGAACGCATTACCTTTTTAAATTGAAAAAATGTCCTTTAAGAAGAAACTTTTGCATTCAATTCCGTGTCACATGCGACATTACCAGTGCAGAACAGAAATGGCAGAAATACAGTTAAGCCTGCCACTACTACCGTGATTTTCTTATTTGAGAATAGATTACACGTGGGTTTAGATCTCTCTGTTAATTCAGATACAATAGAATTTGCAGTAATCTTTGCGCATGTTTGACTGTCGTGTGACATGGATTTGTATTCCTGCATAACCTGTCTTCATCGTGTGCCACGGATCCGTACCGCAACTTCTCGTCGGCTCGTTTCTTCTTCTTGACGTACATTCCTTTTATACTCTTTTTGGCAAGTAAAGCTATAAATAACGACATTTGAAGTACGGTATACAGAGTGCATCATTTTTAGATGATGGCGGTACAAGAATTTCGCACTGCAAGAAGACGGATAATAGGGAGAAGACCTATTTTGACAAAATGCAGTTCTGCATCGGCACTAGTTTATTCTCGATAAATAAGTTCTCGTACAGTCTTGCGATTTCGAGGAATAGAGAGCTAATTGACTGCGAATTATACAAAAATTCATTTAGATACATTTCTAAAGAATGAGTAAAGAACGCAGAATCCAGCTTTGTTGATCAATCAATTTTATTTTGTTACTCGCCCTTCCTCAATCCTTTAGACAAAAATCCGCGAATTTTCCTTACCATAATTCTGTCTCATAATTTCGGAGGGCGCAAAAGGTCTTTTCGCTTTGGATCAATTGTAAAATTAGCCATTAATTTAATAGCAACTCGATCCAAATCATAAATCTTTCCGTACTATACGATAGTATTGTAATGTTATCATCGTAATACTTGGTCGTAAAATATGATGTGCGAGTAATAGGCATCAATGATGTTGCATTTACTATGGCATTATCCTGTTGTGGATGGTGGGAGGCGCAGGACAGGGCCACGAGACTCTCGGCAGTGCACTCAACCAACTCTCTCATTTCTGTCGCGACTTTCGTCGATATAGCTTCTGTTCTAGAGGATCGCAAGTGCTTTTAGCAAACGATTTTCAAAGCCTTCATTCGTTGCAAGACCCACGACATGGATAGTACTTTGAGAACTGTTGGGTAAGTGACAGACAGTTGAACTATTTCGCATGATTTTGAGCCGCCTATATTGCATAACACTAAATTCGATTGCTCTTTCCACCGATTTCTAAATCGGTCGCATAAATCTTTATCGTAATTGCGCTTTGCCCGAAAATATCTTTAATCGTACTACGTTGACCGCACGTGGAGCTATAGCTATGTTTAACGCAGAAAAAGTATTTGTATCGTATTACGTAACCGGCGGAAAATAAATCGGGAATGATATTGCACATTAACAATCCGTGAATGCCGTTTATAATATCCGGTTGGAATTATCGTGTAGCACGGAGAAACTTATTTTTCTGCTTGTTCTTCTGCTTATTCCGGATATGCAAATTAGATGGACGCGTAGATTACATTTGCGCCGTTGTACACTAAATCGATCAACGATAATTCCTTTCCTTGACTTTCGATTTATGCAAAATAAAGATTACCGCCTTACGTACCGATGTTATAACAAAAAGTATTTATCGCTGCTATCGCAGTGCATAGTCGTAACGTAGAATTTAGAAGAAAATAATCGAAGGGTGCAGCATATATGCCGCTTGTTTACACCGAACAAGGTTGGTTTGGCAAAGTGCTACAAAAAGTAGATCGTACGATTCGGGCGAAAGTGTATCTTACGTTAGGTCCGGGTTACGATCGGCAAGTTGCAGGAAAGCGATCGGCTAAACTGCGGGAATATTTATTCGCTTTAGAAGCGCACACAATCCGTTCTGAGACGAGCTTCCGAATGTATAGTATTTCGACAAACGTATGTAGTCATTTGGCAAATATTTGCACGCTTCATTAACGTCGTAAATGAATGGAACATCGTTAATGCTGTCAGGGTATTGGTTAATCGGACAAACTCACAACTATGATCGTGATTATCCTTCATTCGAAACGTTCAATTTAGCTCGTTGGACATAAAACCGTCTAATTTGGCGTAGAAGTTTCTTTAACAAGATACGACCGAGCCAGGATAATGCGCGAGGTTTATATAAGTGCGGAAACGTAGTGGAAAGACGGTTGGTCGAGAATAATTGGTCGGTACGAAGATGGCAGGGATCCGAAGATCGCGTCAGAATAGAATTTGCGACGCATCGTACATCGCGCGCGTACTCTTGCGTAGACTCTCATCCCCCCGGCGGGCCGTCTTTGCCATTTCAATGCGAGATCGTTGAAAAATTATAGAAACGTTGTGGAGAGACCTTGAAGAACGACCGGCGCTGTTTGCCGCTTCGCGATCGCACCGCGTTGCCGCCGCGTAACGCTCGCGCTTCATCATTTCGCGCAACGCGAGCTTTCCAATTTTGCGTCCTCCTCGTCGCTCGGAGATAGAAATAATCGTATCGCGATGGTGCGACGCGTTAAGCGATATCTCCCGCTCCTTACGCGCCGATCCACGTTATCATCGACTCGCCAATGTCTAGGTCTTGTCGCAGGAGCGGAATCGAAAAATTCTATCCCTCATCCGGATAACGTGCTCGTATCGCCCTACGTCGTAGCCGTGGGCATATCTTATCCGAGTATACAGAGAGCTGTCAAAAAATAGAGATTGCACGTCGGTAGGTGGAATCGATCGCAATTTACCGCGATGCGCGCACATCTTTAAGGCACGCGTCGTTCACGCTTTTTCATTCGATACTTATTCATCCGAGTACCGAGGACACTCGATAATTATGCAGCATCGGACTCGATGCCGCATCTTCGCGCGTGTCGCGCGCAAAGATTAACGACGGCCACTTTGACCTTTCAGGGATCCGAAAGGCAGCGTCGATTTTACGATCAACGGAGTTCCATACAGCGGTACGTGGCCCCTCAATATTGAACCTTCGCGATCCCACCAAATCGCTCCTATTCCGCCTCTTTTGTTATCGCGCGACGCGATCGCATGGCGTGCCCGATATCGTTGAGAGAGATCGCGATGCACCGCTCGTCGGCGCGAGGCCGAGTCGTGGCCGGAACGGATCGCCGCTTATTTTCTTCTCGCGGAGATCCGAGGATCGAGCTATTATCCACTCGGAGCATCGCGGGCCGCGCGCTGAGCGGCGCATCGAATTCCTCGCTAGAATCCATCCGCGTCGAGCGGCGCACCGAAGGTCTCTCGCTTCTCTTTCCATGCTCAGCATCCGGGGACCTGCCGGCGAGCACCTCGCTGAACGTTTTCATTCGCGAGCACGCGAAGCTGCAGGGGACGAAGGCCATGTGCCACGAGGGTGGCTGCGGCGCCTGCATCGTGGCCGCGGAGATCAGGGGCCAAACGTTGGCCGTCAATTCTTGCCTGGTGCCCGTCCTCGTGTGCGACGGGTAAGGGAAGCGCCTCGATCTTAAGCTCCGCGACTCCTCTCCCCTCCCCCCTGCCAACTCCGTGTCCCTTTGCAGCTGGTCCATCAAGACCGTCGAGGGTATAGGCGACAAGCGGAACGGCTATCATCCCATCCAGGCGGCGCTGGCGGAGAAGAACGGTTCTCAATGCGGATACTGTTCCCCGGGCATGGTGATGAACATGTTCAGGTGCGCCCCCCCGCCTCTCGGCGAATCCCAACGGCGCATCGGCCAACGCCCTGACCCTTCGCCCATTTTTCAGCCTCTTGCAGCACAAGAAGCCCACCATGAAGGAGATCGAGAATTCGTTCGGCAGTAACATGTGTCGCTGCACGGGCTACAGGCCGATTCTGGACGCCTTCAAAGGGTTCGCCAGCGACGCGCCGGCCAAATTGGCGAAGGACATTCGCGATATCGAAGTAAGCGCGGGGGTGGGGGCGGGTTTAGAGGAGAACCCGAAGTTTAGGGGCCTTTGAGAGGGCTCACTCCACAGAGAGAGCCGTCCTTGCAGGAGCTGTACAAGCTGAAAGTCTGCAAGAAGGACGGACTACCGTGCCGGGGCAGCTGCGCCGACAGGAAGGACGGGAGCGCGGATAATTCGATCAGCATCAAACTGAGCGACGCGGAGTTCCACAAAGTGCGCTCGATCGACGAGATCTTCTCGATATTCAAGAGCCACCCGCGCGCCAGTTACATTCTGCACGGGGGCAATACGGCGCACGGTGCGTTCGCGATCTTTTATTCCCGGCGCGCGTCCCCATTTCCACGTTCCATTCGCGCGCATTCCTTCCAGGCGTCTATCGGCAAGAGCCCGTCGATATTTACATCGACCTCAACGACGTGCCCGAGCTGCACCGCGTGCAGAAGACCGAGAGCTCGCTGACCCTGGGCGGCAACGTGTCCATGACGCTCGCCATGGAGAGCTTCGAGGAACGCTCGAAGGATCCCGGCTTCGAGTACATGCGCCGCCTCGCCAAACACATAGATCTGATCGCGAGCGTGCCCGTTCGGAACGTAAGGGAAACTCAGGCCACGAGGTTACTTTGTTTAACGGCTCTCGCTTTGCGCTCAATCACTGACCCCGCGCACTGCGCGATCGCTCCTAGATTGGCACAATAGCTGGGAATTTGATGATCAAGCATCGTCATCGCGAGTTCCCATCCGATCTCTTTCTCATCTTCGAGACCGTGGGAGCCGAGGTGCACGTACGTAAGTGACTCTCCCATTCTTACCTCTGTCCCGGCCGCGGCGATCGCGCGGATTCATCATGATTCGTGTTTCCACCGAAAGTCGAGGCACCTGGAAAAAAGAGCAGCGTGTCCTTATTGGAATTCCTAGACGTGAACATGCGGAATAAAATCATCTACAGCCTCGTATTCCCGCGCCTGAGCAAGGAATACGAATTCAGGTCGTACAAGGTACGTCCCGGTGAAGGCGCGCTCGAGCATCCGTCGCGAGCCTCTCGCCTCCTCCTTCGACTGACCAAAATCCGCTCTTGCGCGAACAGATCATGCCGAGGGCCCAAAACGCGCACGCCTTCGTCAACGCGGGCTTCTTGTTCAAACTCGACGGAGGAGGAAGGGTCTTGGAGAAGCCCAACATCATATTCGGCGGTATCAACGAGCACTTCGTAAGTGTCCCCCGCCGCCGGTGAGCGAGGTCTTTCGTAAGAACCCAGCGATTTTCCGCACAGCTGCACGCCTCGAACACCGAGAACTTCTTGATGGGGAAGTCCATCGTGGACAAGGACACCTGGAGGGCCGCCGTGGACACGCTGCAGAAGGAGCTGAAGCCCGATTACGTCCTGCCGGATTACACGCCCAAGTTTAGGAGAAAGCTCGCGCTGGGTCTCTTTTACAAGGTCTTCTCCCCTCGATCCTCCCTCCTCTCCCCGCTATCGTTGCGCGCAACGTCCTCTACGAGGAGATCTTTCCGCAGTTCGCGCTCGGTATTAAGCCGGAGAACCTCGAGCCGAAACTGCGCAGCGGCGCGAGCCTTCTCGAACGTCCCCTGTCCTCGGCGAAGCAGGACTTCGAGACGAACAAGAGCCTCTGGCCCTTGAGCCAGCCCCTGCCCAAGCTCGAGTCCATCTACCAGACCTCGGGGGAGGCGCGCTACGTCAACGACCTGCCACCCTTTCCCCACCAAGTCTTCTGCGCCTTCGTGCTCTCGGAGCTGGCCAACGCGACCATAGAAGCGGTGGACGCGAGGGAAGCCTTGGTAAGGACCACGCGCTCCTTTCCCCACCCGCGGCACTCCTCGCTCCGAATCCAGCCTCACTCTCGAGCCCTCCCTTACAGAGCACGAAGGGCGTCGTGGCGTTCTTCAAGGCCAGCGACGTGCCCGGGAAGAATCTCTTCATCGCCGGCTCGGAGCAGATGCTCTTCGTCTCCTACGACGAGCCGGTAAGTCTTCGCGAGGCGCCTCGAGGAGGCGCCAAGGGCGGACGTATTGAGTCGTGGGCCGTCTTCGCAGCTCTTCGCGGAGAATCGCACCCTCTTCGCCGGCCAGCCGATCGGCGTCATCGCCGCGGAGAGCCAGGCGCTCGCCAACGAGGCGGCTGCCAAGGTCAAAGTAAAGTACGCCGAGGCGGCGCGCACGAAGCCGGTGGTGTCGATCGACGACGCGCTGGAGGCCAACGATCGATCGAGATTCGTCCAGGTGGTCGACAATCCTGCTCAGCAAGTGGGTCGGTAATCCGGAGGAGCTTCCTTCCTTTCTCCGGGGCTGCGGTGCTTCCACGCGGAAGACCCGGCTCCGCGAGTCCTCCTCGTTCTTCCGCGCGATGCGTAGACCGTAGCTCCGGTGTTTCTCTTCCGCGCTCACGGTTTCCCCTCGGGCCGTCGCGCCAGTCTTTAGCCCGTTCGGCTTTCAGGGAACGACACGAAGCACGTGATCAAGGGCACCTTCCGGTGCGGTCCCCAGTACCACTACACGATGGAGCCTCAGAGCTGCGTTTGCGTCCCCGTCGAAGACGGAATGGACGTGTATCCCGCTGCGCAGTGGATGGACCTCGTGCAGGTGTCCATAGCCCAGTGCCTGGCCGTGAAGAACAACAGGTAGGACTGGGCTGCGCCAGCTCGACCCTGGCCCGCGACACACTGCCACTGATCGCGCGCCCTTGCAGCATCAACATCCAAGTGAGGCGCATCGGTGGCGGCTACGGAGCGAAGATCTCGCGAGGCGTGCAGGTGGCCTGCGCTTGTGCGCTCGTCTGCCACAAACTGGCTCGGCCCGCGCGCTTCGTACTGACCATCGAGGACAACATGCGCTCGGTGGGCAAGAGGAACGCCACCAGGCAGGACTACGAGATCGGAGTGAACGCCGACGGGCGTATTCAGTATCTGAACAGTCAGCATTGGAGCAACAGCGGCAGCAGCTTCAACGAGGGTTCCTCGCCCTACATAGCGCATCATTTACCCAGGTATCGCGCTTCGCGAGACTTTCGACAACGCCAGGGTCACGCCAATACGCTCACGTCGCCGATTCGATATTCGCAGTTGTTACGATGCCAGTACCTGGAGCATCACCGGATTCGAGACCAAAACGGACCAGCCGTCGTGCACCTATTGCCGTGCTCCAGGTAAGTTTTCCATGAAACTCCAATGAATCCTTATAGAAGAGCGCGCCTTTGCCGTTCAGCATCGACGGAGGCCATAGCCGCGACGGAGCACATGATGGAGCACATCGCGAGAGTGGTGGGAAAGGATCCGCTGGAGGTGCGGCTGCTGAACATGAACGAGAAGGATAAGGAGCAAGTGGGACCTATGATCGAGAACTTGTCGAGCTCCGCGGATTTCGAGATGAGAAAGCGAGCCGTGGAGACGTTCAATAAGGTAAGAGCACCTTGCGTCCGCGCGTAGCGAGTGTCCTTCGAGAGGAGAGGCCGCTCAGTGTATAACGATCGCAGGAAAATCGGTGGAAAAAGAGGGGCATCTCGTTGGTACCCCAAAAGTACCCGATACTCTTCTTCGGTCACTTTCACGCCATGGTCTCCATCTACGCTCACGACGGCACCGTCTCCATCAGCCACGGAGGCATCGAGTGCGGCCAGGGGATTCACACGAAGGTAACCACCGAGCCTACGACTCGTTTTGGCCTCTTGACCGGCGCCTCGTCTCATCTCGCCTCCCTTTCCTCCTGCAGATCGCTCAAACGGCCGCGCACACGCTGGGCATAGACCTCGATATGGTCTCCGTTAAGCCGAGTAACAATTTCACAGCACCGAACAATATGGTGACCGGGGGCAGCATCACCAGCGAGAGCTGTGCATACGTAAGGCATCCTCGTCGAACGCTCCGCTCCGATTTTTTTTTTTTTTTTTTTTTTTTCATTCCTGTCCTTCATCTTCCGATCTAGGCGACGGTGAAGGCGTGCGAGCAGATTCTGGAAAAGCTGAAGCCGATCAGAGAGGAGCTGGGCAATCCTACCTGGCAGGAATTGATTATGGCCGCGCACACCAAGGACGTGCCCCTATGCGCGCATTACATGTGAGTCTGCCTTTGGCTAGCTCCAGACTGGTCGTGGAAACGAGAAGGAACCTTCCTCCACGCTTCTTTGATTCTCCGTACGCAGGGCCTCCACCGCGCGAGAGCTGCCGGTCTATGTGGTGTACGGTGTTGTAATTGCGGAAGTAGAGCTCGACTTGCTGACGGGACAGCACGTCATCGACCGTGTGGACTTGATGGAGGACGCGGGCCAGAGTATGAATCCGGACGTGGATTTGGGCCAGGTGGAGGGAGCCTTTGTAATGGGCATAGGATATTGGACCTCCGAAGATTTGATTTACAATCCCAACACTGGCCAGCTGACCAATTACAGAACTTGGGTACGTACCGTTTTATCGTATCTCCCATTTTACTTGATTTCCCCTCGCAGACCGATCCCGTATCCTTACGCCTGTCCTCCTTTCAGAATTATAAGCCGCCCGGAGCGAAGGACATCCCCGTTGATTTTCGCGTGTCTTTCCGTAAGAATGCTCGCAACGAGAAGAACATCTTTGGAGCGAAAGGTGAATCTCCCTCGAAGCGCCTCCTTCCTCGCCGGTCCCTTTGCCTCGTCGTTGAATTGTATGTTCTTTCAGCGACCGGAGAACCTCCCCTGTGCATGAGCTGCGTCATCCCACTTGCGATTCGTCAAGCGCTGAATTCGGCCAGGGCGGACGTGGGCAACGCCGATCCGTGGTATCAGCTGGGTGAGCTGCTCGGTTATTTTGCGATGCTCGCTTTTGGAATAAGCTTCTGAATAATTCCGTCGATTCTCCGCAGACGGGCCGGTTACCACGGAAAAGATATTGCTGACGAGCTTGACGAACAAGAACAACATGCTCCTCTGAGAGGAATGGCGCCATGGACACTAATGCGCCTCTCTCGTCGCACGGTGCTTGGGCTGCACGTCTAATGCTGGCACTTAGGCTTTACGCCGTACTCGCTCTGGCCGGACAACCGTTCGAGTACCTAAATTTATGCTGTATGTTTCCAATATTCATTGTAAATGGATTAATGCGCTTTAAAATACGTCCTTGTGTCATTCGTTACGTATTTAAAGGAACGAATAAACTTCAGGGTTTACCATATTATACGGTGTATTTATTTAAACAAAACCACTCATCATCCTTACCGGTACACTGTCCAGCATTAAAAATAAACGAAAGGGAAAGATAAAATAGTTGTAGAATACTTGTAAATTTAAAGGGAGAACATGGATAAAATTTGGAATGCGTGCCACCTCCTGTAACATCGTGTGTTCCTATTATGAAGTTCGAAAATCGACCTCCCGAAACTATACTCGAGCTCCTGAAGTCTCTGAAACGTGCCACCTCCTATGACATTATGTACTCCTGTTAGAAATCTGAAAAATGCCTCGACAAATCTCTCGTTATTTTACGTGGCGCCATCTACGAACGAACGCCTCAAACTAGTCGCGCAATTACAGAGCACTGCTGTAGTGGCGCCATCTGTGAGGAAATGCCGCAAACTCGTCGCCAAATTATAGCGCCAAACCGACATTGTGGCGCCATCTGCCAACGAACGCCGCAAACTACTCGCCCAATGAGATGTTTGCGGCGTTCGTTGGCAGAT